>APFE031464012.1:54711-74782 GCA_000404065.3 Pinus taeda
CGGAGTTCTTTGCAAGATGTATGGCACTTTGGTTGTCATTGTATAACTTACCCAACTCCTGATTCTTACCCAATTCATCCAAAAACCTTTGTAACCAAATCATTTCTTTACTAGCCTTTGTAGCAGCAACATACTCTACTTCCATTGTTGAGAGTGCAACAACACTTTGTAGTTTTGAGACACAACTAACAGCTTTTCCACCTACAATAAACACGTACCCTGTTGTGCTCCTCTTGTTATCTCTATCACCCGCCATATCTGCATCAACATATCCCCGTAGAGAAATGTTTGAACCACCAAAGCATAATGCTTGATTTGTGGTATCTCTCAAATACTTGAGAATCCACTTCACCGCCATCCAATGTTCTTTTCATGGATTTTTCATGTACCTGCTTACAACTCCCACTACATGTGCAATATCAAGCCTTGTGCAAACCATGGCATACATTAAGCTTCCAACTGCTGATGCATATGTAACTTTAGACATATAAGCCATTTCTTCCTAATTCTTGGGACACTCCTCCTTACTTAATTTGAAATGGCTAGCCAAAGGGATACTAACTGGTTTTTCATTCTACATATTAAACCTTTTCAACACCTTTTCTATGTACTCACTTTAAGACAATGTTAATTAGCAATTCTTCTTGTCTCTAGTTATTCTCATACCAAGGATTTGTTTTGCAACACCCAAATCCTTCATTGCAAATGAGTTCACCAATTTTCTTTTGAGCACATTTATTTCCTGCATGTTAGAACCTGCAACAAGCATGTCATCTACATACAATAACAATATAATATAGCTGCCATCATTTTTCCTTTTGAGATAAACACAATGATCAAAGTGACATCTAGTATAGCCTTGTTCAGACATAAACCTGACAAATTTTAGATACCACTACCTTGGAGCCTTTTTTAACCCATAGAAGCTCTTCTTCAACCTGCACACTAGTTTCTCCTTCCCTTTTACCTCATATCCTTGTGGTTGTTGCATATATATCTCTTCCTCCAAATCCCCATTGAGAAAGGTTGTCTTTACATCTAACTGCCCAAGATGCAAATCTCCAGTTACTACTAGACTTAAAATAGTTATGATTGAAGTCATTTTAAAAATAGGATAAAATATCTCATCAAAGTTTATACCCTTTTTCTGTGCAAACCCTTTCACCACAAGTCTAGTTTTATACCCTTTTCTACCTCCATCTTCTTCCTTCAACTTGTAAACCCGTTTATTCTGCAATGTTGTTTTACCTGCAGGCAACCTGACTGAGTCCAAAGTCTATTTATGTGCTAAGGAGTCCATCTCTTATTTCATGGCTTGCTCCCACTTCTTCCTAGTTTCTACCTGCATTGCTTCTTCATAACATTCTGGTTCACCAGAATCAGTCAACAGTACATAATAAAATGAAGGAGAGTATCGTTCAGGTGGTCTACTTATCCGGGTAGATCTTCTAACACCACTTTTAGGTGTTTGAGGTGCTTATTGTTGTTGTGGTTGTTGTTCTTGCCATTGATCATTATGATTTTCACGCACCATCACTCTTTCTGTGATCTCATCAAGCACTGTGTATTCTTTGTTTTCTTTTTCTTATTTCTTTTCCTGCAGTTGATCCTTATACAAAACCTTTTCATTGAATATGACATCTCTACTCCTAATGATTTTGTGTTTTTCATAATCATAAAAGCGATAACCAAAATCATTAACACCATATCCAATAAAAGTACATTTCTTTGATTTTTCCTCAATCTTTGTTCTATTGTCTTTACTAATGTGGACAGAGGCTTCACAACCAAAATTTTTTAAAAATGAGTAGTTTACCTTTTTACCTGTCCATGCCTCCTTTGGAATACCACCATCCAAGGAACTTAAAGGCCCTCCCTTTATTAGATAAACAGCAGTATCTACATCATCTGCCCAAAATTGTAAAGGCAATCATGCATGCAATCTCATGCACCTTGCACGCTCCATGATTGTCCTGTTCATCCTTTCTGACACACCATTTGCTTGTGGTGTTCCTGGAACTGTCTTCTCTCTAAGAATTCCATTCTCTGAATAGTACCTATCAAACTCTTTGCTGTAATATTCACCTCCATTATCTGATCTGAGACACTTCAACCTTTTTCCTGTCTCATTTTCAACCAAAACTTTCCATTTCTTGAAAGTATCAAATACATCAGATTTATTTCAAATACAATAAATCCAAATTTTTCTTGTTGCATCATCAATAAAAGTAGCATAATAACGAGAGCCACCAAGAGATGATACCTGAGTAGGTCCCCATACATCTGTATGCATAAGCTCTAATTTTTCACTCTTCTTTTCTTTCCCAACTCTAAAGAATCTAACTCTCTTATGTTTTCCATAAACAAAATTCTCACAGAATTTTAAATCAACATGCTTCAAACCTCACAACAAATTTCTTGAGTGAAAAATTTGTACCCCCTTCTCACTCATGTGCCCGAGCCTATGATGCCACAATGTCATATCTTCTCCTATAGAGGTTAACACATTAACAGAATTGGAAATACCATTGCATAAATACAATGTACCAACATTTTCTCCTTTTGTTGTTACCAGGGATCCTTTAGTGACCTTCCAGGTTTTATCTGTAAAAGTAATCATACAACCTTCACCTCCCAACTGCCTTGTTGAAATAAGATTTTTCTTCAAATCTGGAACATGCCTTACCTCCTTCAATAGTCATTGATTTCCATTCTATTGTTTTATGCAAACTATACCCATTCCATTGATTTTACAGGGTTTATCATCACCCAATCAAACCTGTCCAAAATCTCCTTGAACATAATCATGAAAATGTTTCCTATCAGGTGTGGCATGGAATGAGGCCCCTGAATCTACCACCCAGGCATCAATAATGTTTTCTAAAGAAAGAATCAAAGCTTCTTGCAACATATCACCTACATTCGCTTCATGATTGTTTTCTTGTTGTATGTCTCCTTCTTTTCCCTTCCAAGACTTGCAGCCTTTCTTTAGATGTCCTTTCTTCCCGCATTTCCAACACACTATCCCCGATTTGGACTTGGATCTACCTTTCCTTGACTTACTGTGATATCCTGGGCTCTTTCCTCTTTCCATTTTTCTTCCCCTAGTCTCTGCAGTCAAAGCATTACCTGATGTCTCACCGGAGCTTTTTTGTTGCATTTCCTTGCTAAGGATTGCACCGACAACATCATCAAATTTTAAAGTACTAGATCTAGAGACAAAGTTACTAGTGGCCATAACTAAACCATTCCAACTTTCTCGTAATGAGCACACAAATAATAGATCCCTAACTTCATCATCAAAAGTTACCCCTACAGAACTTAACTGACTAGTAATTGTATTAAATTCATTTAAATGATCAGCAATAGATCCACCTTCTGACATTTTGCTTCATAAGAAATACCTTATTTGAGGCTAAGGGTTTTTCATATAGTTTGGCCAATGTTAACATTAAACCCTCTGTTGTTGTTTCCTTTGAAATATTAAATGCTACCGACACCACAAGGCACAGCCGTATTGTTCCAAGTGCCTTTCTGTCGAGAATATCCCATTTTGTGTCTATCATACTTGTCGGCTTCTTTGCCTTTCCCGCTCAATTGCTGGTATAAATCTCTCTGATACAGATAATCTTCCATCTGCATCTTCCACAGTTGGTAGTTTTGGCCGTTAAATTTTTCGACCCTAAACCTACCATCTTCCGTCATTACTCCCACTCGAACCAGGAACCCTTCCTCTCCTGCGAGTTTATCATCCAAATAGGCCTTTAGCTATGATACCAGTTGTTAGAAAATTATATATTACAGAGCAATGGAACACATAAAATATTGCAGAAATATAAACACAGAAAATGCATAAAACAAGAGAGACGCAAATATACGTGGTTCACCCAATTTGGGCTACGTCCACGAAGAAACAACCAGTCCTTCCTTTTATATTGTCCAACAAACTTAAGAGATACAACCTACAGCAATTTGTTGTAATTCCCTCTTCTCTCTCACTCAATGTCCTCTCTCTTCTCGCTCAGAATACAGATCTCCATAGACGTAATACAATTTCCTCATATATAGTGAGGGGTTTCCTTCTAGGACAAAAAACCCTAAATTAAACATAACTTCTATCGTCATATCTTCGCCTAATGAATGGCCTAGATTGACTACAAAATTACAACATTTTACAAGGTAATTTTACATCTATTTTTAGCTTCGGGGGCGCTACCCCCAATCCCCCAGCCAGGTGGGGCCTCCCATATGTCGCAACTGCCCCCCCTTGGACCCCCCTTGCAGTGTATATTTTACGGGCGATGTTGCTGCCACATTACGAACTGGGGTCCAATGTGGCAATTCCTCTAAATAAAGAAGATAATCAGGCTCCACACTCAACAACAACCCCAATTAGTTTCAGAAAACAAGACAAATTTAAATGGAATCCAACATGTGGTGAATATTTAGTAAAGTCTAGGTATGGAAAGTTACAATAAGACCATCAACAGCCTGAATGGTCTCTCTATAAATTAGTCTAGAAAATCGAAAGCCTCCCTAAAATCAAATTTTTATATGGATGATGCTAAAAGGGAAAATCCTTACAGCATATAATCTCAGAAAATAAAGGTATTCACAATCCTTCCATTTACCCCCTTTTCTCTAGAGCACAAGAAACCATTCATCATCTTTTTATCAATTGTAAATTATCCGTTGAATGTTGGAAAATCTTGGTCAATCCTCTTAAGGTCGAAATCAACTCCAATCTTAGCTTATCAAAGTTTTTTGCTAAGTGGAATTCTAGCTACCCCTACTCCTTTAAAAAAAGAACATGCTAAAGAGATTATGGACCTGCCTTCCTTCCTTCTTATGCTGGCAGATTTGGTTAGAAAGAAACAAGTTCATCTTTCTAAGTATAAGACCAAAAGTTCGAAAAATCTTGGCCAAAACATGGAGCCTATCAATGGAATTCATCTTATCAAAAGGGACAAAAAAAAATTGGATGACAAGCTACTTCAAAAGGAAGAAAAACTTTGGCTCAAATTCGTTCTAGATCGTTTGCCAAATTTAGTTTGCCCTCCTAGAAAAACTCCTGTCGGATCTAATAATTGGAAGGTTCGAATGAAAGAATGAGATTTCTCAACTTGGCTAAAAGATCTCAAAAGGCCTTGTCTTTTCTTTGACGACACCTCAGGGTCAAATCTCAGTGATGCGGGAGTTGGGGTATCATAATTGATTATCTGGATTCAAATTCAATTACATTCGATTGGGGTCTAGGTATAGAATCAAATAATAATTTCGAGGCCTCTGATTTCTTGATGGGATCACAAATTCTTAGCAATGGAAATTATATGAATCCAATCATATTTGGAGACTTCTCCTTTCTTATCCAGCATATGGTCAAGAATACGAAACCCAAAAATGTTGACCTAGCCTAAATAATCTCTAGAATCCAACATTATTTGAAAAATCTTGGAGAGATATCTTTATTCCATGTCCTCAAAGAAAAAAACAAAATATTTGATGATCTTTCAAGTAAAGCTTGCATTAGGCCACAAGGAGAGGCTAGGATAAACCAAGAAATCTTTTTAAAATCCATAACAATCATCCCATCACATGTTCAATTGGATCTCAGAAAAATCCAAATATTATCCCCTAATTCCCAAGGCTTGTCATTGTCAAAATCTGTTCGATATCCCTCTCAATCAAAGCTCCTTCTTCAAAGCTGATAAGAGACCCTCCTCAATTTCACTTCCCCTATCTCTTGTGCATATCGATTCAAAGGCATGATGAATCGATGGGCTCATGGGTTCTTATCCCAGCCATCTCTCCCTTTATATCCTCCCTGCTTCCCTCTCTGCTTTGCGTTGCTTTTAGTATTTTATCTTTGTGATCCTTTGTGCACTCTCTCTCCTCCTCCCCTCTATGGGTCTCCCTTCTCCTCATTACTGCTCTGCGAGACTTCCCTTTTCCTCCCCTTGCTTCTATAGAGCACCCATCCTCCTTTCTCTCCTCTTAATTCTTCTAAACTTCTTGAGCCCCCGATCCTTATCCTATGGATCTAAATCAATGTTGTTCTCACTGCAAGTCAATCAAAGTGGTATTGGAATAGATAAGGTCTTTGCACAATCAATGGAAGGAATGATGTAAAACTAAAATTGGTTATCTCAACTACCAATGCAATGGGCATAAAATATCAATTGTTAAGCTTAATGATCGTTGTGCTCACATCAAGCATGCTCTACAGACTTTGCAAGAAATTGTGGACAAGAAATATGGGGAAAACTCAAATTCAATGGATTGTAGCAGCAAGTTTCAACAGAATGAGGAAAAATCAATTAACAAAGAGTGAAATAAGTAGACAATTTCGAAATTTATTAGAATATACTCCTCTCACAACCATAATGCACCTCCTATTTTTATCTCTTGAATATCGCTTTAGTTAAGACGTGAATAGTAAATGTATTCTTCTTCTTTAGCAGTTTGTTAGAATTTAAAATCTAAATGTAGTAGGAAAGCAAGGAATTTATGAGCTCCAAGTAAAAGCAAGAAAAAATAGATCATGGAATTTTGTCCAATCCTCCTTCTTGATCTATTCAAATATTTGTATCTCGGACTTTACCTCCTCCTTTTTTGAATGAATATATCATAATAGATCTTGTTAACAAAAAAAAAAAAAAAAAAAAAAAAAAACCCTTGCGGGTGCTCCAAAGAAGAAAATTCAGTACATCACGGTTATTCTCCTTCAATAGTTATGAGGGTCGCTAGAAGTCCAGCCAACACCTTAGGACACAAAGTTGCTTGAAAAACACTCAATCCTTTGACATGATGGGATGATCATTCAAGCCTTGAGCCCCAAGAATCCTTAGTGGCAAGAGGATGGTAGATCTCATCTCATTTATGAGGTGAGGCAAACAACTTCATTGATAAGCCAAAGGAGGGAAGGAGTGTTCAAAATTTCTATAAATGCAAGATAATGGAGAGCCAAAAACAAGAAGAAGTTGTGCATTATTATGATTCCAAAATTGCACCAAAGCAATCTATCATACCATTGTAAGGATAATTCCACCATTGTGGAGAATTTTCTATGCTTCTCTGAGAGAGAAAGAGCTTCCTAAAGAGATTGAGAAGGGTAAATCCTTGTTAAGAGTTATTGAGCATCATTTTTCAAGAAACTCTCTTCAAGTGTCTTTGATACTTTACCTATAACTCTTCCACTACCAGCAATCAATAAAGGGGATTCTTTTCCTACTCCTTTGTTGATTTTTTTGCTTCACAAGCTTGTTTTATGTTATTCAGTTTAGCTTTAGTTTAGTTTTGTGTATGCATTGTTTCCATTCCATTCAATGCTTTGTTAGTCCATGTTTGATTACTAACACCACTCATTTGTTTGTATGTTACTTGTGGAAAGCAACCAGTTGCGAGGAAGGTGTATTTGAGACTCTCATGCAAACAAACACACCATACAAAATGGTGACTCCACTTGCTTTCCTTTTTTGATCTAAATGGTTGTTTTGCAAGCCTTTCATCTCTGTATCTTTCACCGTGTTTGCATCACACCATTTCTTTGAACCTATGCAGGTCTCCATTGGACATTCTCGTAGTCGAAAAGTGTTCATTTTTTTCGTGCCAACCTCGTGGCTTTTTGTAAAGACAGTCACGCAGGTCTCACGACTGTGTAGAACATAACCTGTGAGACACATAGAGAACCAAAAAATTCATTGTAATTTCTTTTTCCAAAGTGTTGTGGCAGCCTTTAGTGACCTGCCTACACTCTTGTAATTTTTTATAGGCAAGATAGACTTTTAATTTGCTTTACTAACCACTATAAGTAGAGCAATTACTTATCTTTTACTTGGAAATTTTGCATTCAAACATAGCTTAACTAGGAGGAAAGTAAGTTGTCCTAATCCACATATGTTTTTACTTGTTTTGCTTATCTCAATTCACACCACACTTAGGTTAACTAAGAGGAAAATAAGTGGCCTTAAATCCACTCATATTTTTTACTTGTTTTGCTAACCAAAGTCTTTATTTCATTATTTATTTTGGGGATAGGAGTTGATGTTAGTAAAGAAAGAAAGTAGGCCCTTCCCCCTTTGCACCCTTGTGGCGAACCTGAGAGGGTATCTAAAATCTTTCTCAAAGCAATAATTCTCCATCTCCATATATGTTCACATTGCATAATTAGGAAAGAAGTAAGTTGCCCATCATTTACACATACTTACATTTCTTGCAAAGGAACAAGCACAACATGGTGTAATTAGGGGATGTCAAGGATCACTGCATATCCACGTCATTGCAATTCACACTTTGTATGCTCACAATTTCACTTACATAGACATTCATTCCACACACTAAGTTCACTCAAACTTAGTATAAAAGGTATCCTCTTTTGGAATTTTTATACTTGGTTTCTTTAAGCTTACATTTTTACAACACCCTAAGTGAAGTAAAGACTCTATAAAAACAACATTAACTTGAACACACTAAATTCCCCATAGGGGCCACAAGATAATTTATCGTTCAGGTTAGGACCACAAGGGTAGGAAACACATAAGTCATCCTGGTTGTTTTTCATCTTGAAACATAAAAATTTTCTTTTAGGGAGCTTAAAATCCTACATCATCCAGTGATAAATTTGGTAATGAGGAGAAACTGGTGAAGGGGGTAAGTCCTAGGTGGTGGAATATCACATACCTCCTTCTTGTCTCCTAACACTTGGTAGGGGTATTGGGTCCAAAACTAACAACTAGAAGTTGAGATTCACTCATTCCCGCTAGATGTAGGTAACTCAGTGGTCATATCTTAGGGCATCTTTCCCTATAGGTAGCAGGTGTGGGAGCACTCCATCTGAGATGATTTTGGTCAGGCTACTGGAAGCATCACCAGTTCTTTTGGGACATAACCCTAGTACCCCCCACTATAATCCTCTCCACACCTTGGTTGATTCTTGGCTGTTGGAAGTGTCATCGTAATTTTGCGGCATGGCCCTAGTACCCTATTATATAATCTTCTCAAGGCCTAGTTACTATTTGAGAGAAAGGACGTTGAGTCTTTTTAGGATCTTTATCATATGTGAAAAAACTCACAAAACCTTTTTTGTTTATTGCTACACACATTAGATAGTTAATGGAAAAAACAATAATTTATTTTTAACTTCTTTTTTTATATATGTGATTCATTTGGTTTGTTAGAAAATCCCCCTCACCACATATTTACACGCACTTTTTAGGGCACCACAGGGGACCCAAGGATTACCTGTCACTCTAGAGCCTTCAAGACATCCCCTAATTGTTGGGAGGCACGCCTAGTCTCTCACCATCTAGATGTAGAAGACAACATCCATCCACCTTGATAGGCATGTCCATTCTTGGTTCAACCACTACAATAAAAAAAAGTAGAATGGTGAGGGGAGCAAAATGTCACCATAAGCTCATTGGTGACAGTCAAAAGAGCATTCGTCACCAAAAATTGAACATCGCCAAAACTATAGGTGTTGTAGTGACATAAAAATTATGTCACCAATAAGGATTTATAATGACAGATAGTGACTGTCACCATTTCATATGAGAAATGGTGACAAACCATAGCCTCTGTCATGAAAAATTGAACGTCACAAAGGTGGCATCGCCAAAATTATAGGTGTTGTAGTGACATTCAAAGTTTGTCACCAATAATTATTTATAATGACGGATAGCGACCATCACCATTACATATGAGCAATAGTGACGAACCATAGCCCTGGTCACCAAAAACTGCACATCGCCAAAAGTATAGGTGTTATGGTGACATTCAAGGTCCGTCACAAACATTGTTTATAATGACAGATAATGATCATCACCATTTCATATGAACAACAATGATTTATTGTGATGGATCTTTAATGGTTGTCACTATTGGTGCATATAAATGGTGATGTTCGTTGACCATCACCAAAAGCCACATTTCCAAAAGTATAGGTGTTTTGGTGAGATTCAAGGTTCATCACGAATAATGACTATAATGACGGACAATGACTGTCACCATTTCATATCAACAACAACAATTTATGGTTACGGACCTTTGAGGGTCGTCACTATTGATGCGTATATATGGTGATGTTCATTGGCTGTCACCATTTCATATTTTTGGTGAGGGCTGAAAAATGTCACCAAAGCTCATTGGTGATGGTCAAAAGAGCCTCTGTCACCAAAAATTGATCGTCGCCATTCCATATGGATTTCAGGGCACGATGGAATCAAACCACCAACCTCCTGCTTGTAAAGTAGGTGCTCTTCCATTGAGCTAGCACCCTTTAAAGAATTATACTTTTAAAAATTAGGCCTTGAAACTTCATAAATTGTATATTCTACAAATTTCAATAAATTAAATTCTCGACAATATTTTACTAAAGAAGCAAAGCAGCATCGAATTTGTAGGTCCCTACCTAATGGTTATTGAAGTTAAGAAAAGTGGGTGGAGGGAAAAATAGTTATGTATAAGAGAATCAATATGTTCAATTGAATACTCAATTAGAAGTGAAAATATGAAGACATTGTAACCTATAAATGACCTATAACTAGAAAATGCACCAAATATTGCAAATGAAATGTCATAAGTGGATAGCATATGGAAGAAGAGGAGGCAAGCACTTGGAACCCTTGTACATCTTGGCATGCCTTATCAGTTAGCACATCTTAGCTTGTTTGACATGTCTTCGTACTATCTGGCACATGTTAGCATGCCCTATCATTCCCTAACACACCTTGGCAGTCATGACCTCATAACTAGCATTACATTTTTCCATGACTTGGGAACATTACATTCACTAGAACACCTTGGCACTCCCTCGTTGTCATGCCCTCTATTATCCTCCACAATTTCCCAGGATGATGAGGAGATAGACAAAGGTGACCACATACCAAGATTTTAGTTTGGTAGTTAGCCCTATCAAAATAGAGAGGGCTCTCTCTATGAAATAACAGCCAAGAGATGACCAGAATGTAAAGGATTTTAGGCTAAATAGCTAGGCTTAGGTGGGTTTTTGGAAAATTTAGGGACTTGGAAATGTTCCCACCAGTGTCTTGTCTGGCAAGGACTTTGTCAAGGAGACAGGGACTTGGAACCCTATCTAGGATAAAGCACCTAACATGCATGACAAAAGCTCCCTAGAATAGAGTACCTCCTACCTAGAAGAGTGTCTCCTGCTAAAAATATAGAACCCTTCTCTACTGTGCACTTTTCTTAAAGATAAATTTGTGCATAAAATAGTACTAAGAAAAACACCTAAATTAAGAAAAGTGAGCATCTAATTCAAACTATAAAAATATACTAAATATGGCTCTATATAAGTTTTGGAAACACTAGACAAGCATGCTTGCATACAACAACCATAAGATGCCTAAAATCGATGTGCTTCTTTCATCGTTGTTATACCCTCACAACAAAACTGGAATTTGTAGCATGTACCCCAAGGTTGTATGCATCTGCTGAAAATGTAGATTGAAAGGATATGTTGAGATGAAGTACTATTGAAGGAGAAACACCTTCAAAATAATAGATAAAGTCTACTGTGAATTCAACCCATTTGCAGACAGACCAAGGCTGCTACTAGGTACACTTCTCTGCTGAACGGAAATTGCAATGTATTGTAGTGTTGCTGAAGAAAAAACACCTTTAGTGCAACATGGATAAAACTCTAACAGATATTTTCACTGTGGCCTCAATTGTAGATGATCTCATCAATATAGATAACAACTTCAATAATTCAAAAACCAAAAGATGAGCTACATAGATCTTTTGAAATGACAGATTTAGGCATACTTTATTATTGTTTACGAGTGTTAGTATAGAAAATGCAAGGTAACCTATTGCGTCTTTATGTCACAGGCCAAGGATGTGAAGAAATAGATAAAATATTAAATAGCATGCTATAATTCGATTGCAGGTTAATTTGAAACGAGAATGGAATTCTCCTTGTGTGGGTTCTAATTTAGTGGGTATAACTTTAAATAAGAAACTGATAGTTGTGGGGTTGGAATTGTCTCACAATTCATGAAAAGTCCCAAATTTTTTCACTAGAAAGAAGTAGAGCAAGTCGTCAGGTTTATGGAAGGGAACACCTTCTTTGCGGGAAGATAACTTGAAATTAGTCGGGCATATTATTTCTCGTCTTCTTGTATGTGTGTGCTTTAAAAATATAACCATATCCAAATACTCAATAACAACTCTGGTAAAGTTTATAGATGTGAAGCACTTCTGAGAAAACCCATTGCTTAATGACAATTGAGTGAGGAATATGTCGAAGGATTCAATTTGCACTCATCCATAAAAAGGAATTTGGGGTATCCAGCATCTTACCAACAAACCGACTCCAACCATAATGTGAAAGGCATGTTAACTGTGAAACCTCTTTCCCACTTTGTAGTATTGTTGCCTCTTGAATTCCAACAAGTATCTGGTTTCTTATATCCACAAAACTCGTGCCAGGTAAACTCTGCATGATACAATTGTGACACGCAAATATTATGACAAGCTTAACTGTAATTTGATCATACACTATTAAGGTATTGCACGAAAGAAACAATATACTATCAATGCACTAATGAAGAACTCAAAATAAACGAATTTATTATTGCTACAATAGTGCCACTCTTGGGATTCTTGGATAAAGCACCTAACCTGCATGGAAAAATCTTCCTAGCATAGAGTACCTCCTACCTAAAAGTGTGTCCCCTGTTGAAAATATAGAACCCTTCTCTACTGTGCACTTTTCTTAAAGATAAATCTGTGCATAAAAAAAAACTAAGAAAAACACCTAAATTAAGAAAAGTGAGCATCTAAGTCAAACTATAAAAGCATACTAAATATGGCTCTATCTAATTTTGGGAAACACTAAACAAGCATGCTTGCATACAACAACCACAAGATGCCTAAAATCGATGCACTTCTTTCATCGCTGCTACACCCTCATAGGAAAACTATAATCTATAGCATGTATCCCAAGGCTGCATGCATATACTGAAGGTGCAGACCGAAAGGATCTAATGAGATGAAGTATTGTTGAAGGAGAAACACCTTCAAAACAATAGATAGAGTCTAATGTGCATTCAACCCATCTGCACACAAGCCAAGGTTGCTACTCGGTACACTTCTCCCATAAATGGAAACTGCAGTGTATTGCTGCTCTACTAAAGGAGAAACAACTCCAGAGCAACTCAGATAAAACTCTAGCATATATTGTCATTGTGGCATAATTTGTAGAAGATCTCATCAATATAGGTAACAACTTAGATAATTGAAAACCCAAAAGGTGAGCTACATAGATCATTTGAAATGATAGATTTGGGCATACTTTATTATTTTTTATGAGTGTTAATATAGAAAATGCAAGGTAGCCTGTTGCATATTTTTATCACAGACCAAGGATGCGAATAAATACATAAAATATTAAATAGCATAGTACGAGTCAATTGCAGGTTCTTTCAAAACAAGAATGGAGTTCTCCTTATGTAGATTATAATCTAGTGGGTATAGACTTAAATAAGAAACTTATAGTTATGGGATTGGAATTGTCTCACGATTCATGGCAAGTCCCAAAGTTGTTCAAGAGAAATAAGTAGAGCGAGTCGTCAGGTTTATGAAAGGGAACACCCTATTCACAGGGAGATAAATTCAAATTAGTCGGGCATATTATTTCTCGTCTTCTTGTACATGTGTGCTTTGAAAAGCTAACCACCTCCAAAGACTCAAGAACAACTCTAATAAAGTTTATAGGTGTGAAGCACTTCTGAGAAAACCCAGCACTTAATGACAATTGAGCGAGGAATATGTCCAAGGATTCAATTTTGCACTCAGACGTAAAAAGGAATATGGGGTATCCACATCTTGCGGACAAACCAACTCCAACCATAATGTGAAAGCCAAGTTAACTGTGAAACCTCTTTCCCACTTTGTAGTATTACTACCTCTTGAATTCCAACATGTATCTTGTTGCCTAGATCCACAAAACTTGTCCCAGGTAAACTCTACATTATGCAATTGTGACGTGCAAGCTTAACACACACTCCAGTTTCCCTCTAAAAGAGGGTAACTCAAAATATTATGACAGGCTTAGCTATAATTTGATCATACATTGTTGAGGTATTGTATGGAATAAACAATATACTATCAATGAACTAATGAAGAACTAAAAATAAACGAAATTCTTGTTGCTAATAGTGCCACCCTTGGGATTCTCCAAGGAGAAACTAATGTATACACATTTGGAATCTTTACTTGGTCTACAAAAAGATTAAGCAATGGTAGTGATCACTCTTTTCCCTCCCATGGAAGGTCTATATAGAGTCAGCAATAAATTGATTTAAAAGTGAGGTATATGCCTGACAAATAGGAGTTCATCTCTACAACTCTAATTTAGTGGAAAGGAAATATTCAATTGTAAATGCTTGATCTCCTACAGTGTAAATTTCTAGATAAATGGCTAGCCTAAATCTGTCCATTGTCCACATATCCCAAAAAACAATGTATGTTTCGACTCTGGCTATGTGTGAGAGAGGGGAGATCACATAAATAATCCATTATCAAAAGAAAAAGTCAAAGCACAACATTCTATGGAGAACTTTTTTTTTAATTTTATTACATACCTTAGAAAGTTTGAAAGGACAGAACTGAAGGTTCCCTCTCCTTCCACACTTCATTAAATATGCCCTTTTTCCTATGCAAATGTGGCTTGCAAAATCACAATCAACAAACAGAACATGAAAAGTAAGTTTAATGAATTAAAGTGGCTTTGTTATACCTCAAGCAAATGGACTCTAAGAAATTGGATTCATTCTCTACAAAAGATGATATAGCAAGATCTAATCACATTTTTAACGAAAACAAAGGTAAATTAGATTCATGCTCTTGAATAGATGATATAATGAGATCTAATGTCAATTTTCAACTCAAACAAAGGTAAGTTGAGTAAGCTCAAGCTCCAAAATGATGGCATCCAACTTCTAAGTGGCAATTGCTGTATATATCTAGCTAGAGGCTATAATATAAAGATATTTGTTATATGTGAAGATAAAAAAATGAATGGAATGTGAAATTTTGACCATAAACTAATTATAAGTTCCTTTCAAGGACTAGATCAAACCATAACATTGTTATCAAGATAATCAAATCACCCATGCTAGTACACTTCTAGTAGTTTCATGATAAAACTCAAACTCAATAAACTTCAAACATAAATTAACCAATGATATGTCTGAGGTTGATTACCTAAGGATTATATCATACTAAATTTAGGGCAGCTTTAGTGGAACCATTGTTGACCTGTTGAGGCTTTTGAATGCTTTGAGGGTGGTATCTACTAATTTTAGTCATCCCAACTCAATGTCTTATAAAAATGACTAGATCTCTATAACTTTTAAGATATATTAAGCCACAGAACTGACAAAGAAAAAATACAAAATAAATAAATCTAAATGATAATGTTGGTGTAGACAAGAGTGGGAGTTTTTTATTGGGTAGCGAGACACACTGATGTTTTTGTTTGATTATTTGAAAATTTTCCAGCTAGTCATAACAATAATTATGAGATTATGTTTTTTCGAAAAAATTTAAGTGAGGTAAGTGATAATCATGAGATTTTTTTTTAATGATCCTATTTTTAAGGCTTCTAATTAAAATATTTATTAATTCAGGGTTTTAAGTTAATTGATATTTTCATTTTCCCATTGTTTATGCATGAAAGAAAAGGAATCTTGTTTACAATGTGGATCAAATTTTGATATTTAGTTAGTCTCTGTCTGCTTGATAAAGTTCCATAACCTTTTGGGAACACAATTCTTCAACTTTTGTCACAAACATGAGTCCTAGTAGATCCGAGTCTATAATATTTGAATCCATTTCTAGTATTTCCTTTCAAATTGAATATAATTATGGATCTTCATGTTGTGTATCTTCCTAGGAGATATAGAGACCAACCAATTGCTCGAAGAAATGTTTGAGCTAGGACCATGTTGATTTGCACCCTATGTATCAATACAACTAAGAAATACATTCTACCACACAACATTATAATTGGAGGAATCAAGAGAGATTTAACACCTAATTCTAGCAGATAAATGAACATGAATACACAACATGTGGCATCATAAACATAATTTCTTTATTTATTAGCTTCTCCTCTAATATTTAATGCAGCACACAGGTCCAAACCATGGTTTCCAGCCAATGATTAACGTCACAAGCATACTAAGGCTCCTCTGAGCACATTATCTCTTTGTCTATGTTACATAGAGGTAGGCGTGTCTCCTTATACACAGAGATTACAATCATTATATCCTAAATTTCTTGAAAGAAATACATCTAAACCCCCAAATACCAACGCTGCCACATTTTTTGGGTGTTAGATACCCACTACACATTGCATAAAAATCTTGCTTCATGGTCTTACTGTAATTTCTCTTCTTGCGACTTGGCTCCAAAATCCATCCCTAGCTCCTAGTGATTAATAGACCCAACAACTCCCATAAATGGGTCAACAAGTTAGAGTTGTGTCATGCTCTATTGCCACTGCATCGAGCACAAATCTATATAGACCCATGTCTGAGATGCACTTCCCAGTTTGTGAAGCTAGAAGTTGCATATCTCATATTTCTATATTTCAGAACTCAGTCAATTGTGTGCATTTTATGGATCATCAATCTTAGGAACCCCTAGGTCAATATCATACTTGAATCTAGATAGGGGTGTGTGAACATCATATTCGTGCAATCAATGCATTGTCTATATTTAACATCACATCACCTGGACATACAAACACTACAATGCCCACCCATTTCCAGGATATAGCATGGACCTCAGCTCTTTCTTAGTGCAACTAAGGTGGATTTGATCCAATTTCCATCTCTCCAAAAGTACACAGTAACCATTACATCAAATAAGATTTACCACTATCGCTGAAAGGAAAGACTACTAGGGACGTTGTGGCATAAAAATATATATGTAAAAAGGTTGAAGCTTCAACAAAAAGGATCCAGCTCGATTTCACAACTTCAGCAAAAGAAGATGTGGCAGGCTCGATTTCATAACTTCTAGAGGTTGAATTGCACTAGATGATTTAGATAGCTCACACATTAGTCGAAGAGATGGGAAAAAAAATACTACACATTGTGCCTTAATTCTATTTCATTCAACTAAATGTACAGGGTCGAACTGACCTCCAATTAGAAGAAAGATTCAGAAAGCCTGCCATAGGTCACAACTTGAGTAGAAGTGCCTTGGAACTTTGATGTATGTGGTGCTAAGTCTCATGATCAGGGTGGTGTTGATATGCAAGGTTGGATTTTCAGGCTTATTACATTAGGAAATTCCATAAGTCACAACAAATTGGCTTCTAGAACCTCCAACAAACCCATCCTAAGGTTGCGTGCTATTTTTAGTCTCTCAGGTACTCCCCTATGCTGAGCACCTTGAAGTCCTCTGTGATGTTCCCTAAAAATTTTGGGGTGTCTCTACATGTCCCTCAAATAGATCCTTGCATTCCTATATCCCCATGTCTTGGAAACTTGGCAAAACACTGGAGTAAGAATTCCTCCATCAAACAACCATAAGAGACCACCATGATGCATTTCCCTCACTTGTAAAGTGGCAATTTTTTAATTGAAGTCAATTTATTGTTTTCTTCTTACCATGAACTCTAGGTAAGTATTGTTGAGATTGCAACAAGATGATGGAGCTTAGTCAAAAGAGTCGCCTTCACTAAGTGGGCCCGCAGGCTATTTTTGGCGCAATTCTATTTTTAGACTATGTCTATTTTTAGACATATGGATCATGTCTATGGATTGCAGGTTGCTGTTTATGGATGATTGATCAGGTTGGAAAAATAGATGGACTTCTATTTTTGATGAAAGTGTGAGTGATCACAGTGTGAGTGATCAAGTCTATTTTTAGACTGGCTGTCAAAAATAGAAAAGTAAAATATTATTATCTCACAATAATATTTGGACTATAAACTTAATCTTATTCTCTTGGAGCACTTCAGTATGAGCTACGGATGTGGTACATGCATATCCCAGAAGGAAATACGTGGTTACCTATGGGATGACTAATATTTGCATGCAGGACTTCAGTTAGAACTCAAGTGAGTTGAGTTTAGTGGACTGGAGGTGCATTTGATGGAGTTTTGTTCAGTTTAGCTTTGTTAAACTGGTTGTATTTAGTATAACTGGAAAATAGACTAGAGATGAGTTGGGTGAATTAGTTACTAATTAATTCACAAGTTATTAACTCATAATACAACTAATAAATACATCAGTTAACTCAGTTGCATGTCAGTGCATGTTCAGTTCAGCAGGGACAGGTGTTAGAGGATCAGATTGCTATTAGTTGTGACTATCGTTGTGCATGAGATTTGCACAATCAGGGGATTGAGTATGCCAATGAGGATTGCTTGGTATATCCAAGGAAATACGTGTTTTCTTGAGTCATCACCGGTTCTTGTGCAGGTATTGAGCAGCAGAGGCAGGCAAGCAGCGGAAGAGATTTGAGCCAGTGATTGATTCAGATCTGAGCTGTATTGTTTGTAACAGGTGGAGCTGGTACTGGATTGCTTGTGATAAGCATTGTACTTTGTAATGTTACATGACTCAATCATTAATATACAGATAGTTGGGGTTTTTAGCGAGATGCTTTCCCCGGGATACATACTGTGTTAATGTGTGAATGCTCTTGGATGTTTTATTGTTATTGATGCTGCTATATTGATGATCAACGTAGAGGAGCTTATGTATTGTGTATGTTTTCCGCAATAGTACATGATCAGGATAATATCCATTGAATATGTGTAAAATTATTCAAAATTTCTACATGGTATCAGAGCTGTTGATCATCCCTCTCATAAGAATTTTTGTGGTGATTTGTACTCCAATTAACCTGTTACATTACAATCATTGTTGTAGAGAATCAAGTGCTTAGAAACATCGCACTTTAGCTTGTAATACCAATTTATTTTCATGTCTCTTACATGCACAAAGTAACACAAGATAGACACAATCATTTGCACAAACAAGAGAGAAGGGGTACTAAAATACACTTCAAAACATCACAAGAGGATTATACGAGATGCCATGCAGTAAAATAAAACAATCTTTTTAAAAGCACTGCATATGCCTCGTTCATTTACCAAATCCACTCAATTTTAAACAAGACATTATAAGTCAGAAAAAATTGAAGGGGCAAAAGCACTCGGATGGGTAGGTTTAGTAGGGAGCAACAAAGAAGAATTGGAAAGGGAAAAGTTACTAGGAGGGGTAGTTTTAGGGAGCAGTGAAGAAGAATTGGGAAGGGAAAAGGCATTGGGAGGGGAAGGTTTAAAGAAAAATGAACCAGCAACAACACTAGCACCACAAACACCACCACCACCATTATCACTGTTAAGACGAGCCTGTTTAGTCTCAGTCCTAATGCCTTTTTCAGACCTTTTCCTCTCTTCCATGTCTTTCTATAAATGAACCACAAGTTTTTTCATGATCTTTGGTAGGCATCTGATTCAAGTTTGTGCACTTCAGTGCACTTTATTACATTGTTGAATGAATGAATTTCTTTTGAGGTTGTTGAATTCTGCAATAAGACATGGAAGTGTTTAGAGAATATGTCTAATGACAAGTTAATATTTTGATAGTTTATACTGCCAAGGGAGCATGAACCAACCAATAAGAATACACATACTAGTGACCCAACATGATATCTTCCTTTTTTTTCTATTTCTTCTTAAGCTTTCCTTTGATGCTCGAGATATGCCTTCAATAAAGGCACAAGTGGAAATTTTTCTACAAGTCTAAATGCAAAGACAAACCGTAAAGCATCCATTTGCCTTTGACTTCATGATGTATTTCCCACATTAACATGGAAACCTACCATTACAATGTCTGGATTGGAATTAAACAATATGAAATCATAGATATATCAACACAGGTGTCCATAACTCTTTATCAAAATCTGCTCATGTGTTTAATTTCACAACTACTTTCATTCATCCTACAATAACATTAAAGAAATTGCTCTTCAATGGAAAAGCATGAGCTACACTAGAAGAAGGAAAACTATGATGTAATAT
>APFE031464012.1:79550-94452 GCA_000404065.3 Pinus taeda
ATATATATATATATATATGATTGAAGAAAAAGTGCATAAACCTTAAATCCAGTAGGGTTGGGGCTCTCTAAGAAGCCTTCTTCTTACGCTAAATTCATCTTAACACATAACCCATTGTTTCAAATAACATCACCTCCAAGTTTAATATTTGTAGTAATGCAGGTTGTCTTTCCAAAGAAATCCAATGTAAATTCTGGGTTCATCCCAGCGTTTGATGTATTGTTGAGGATACCAGGACCTAGCTTTTTCACCTGCTCTGAATTAATACTGCAATCATGTATTAGTAAATCCAAGCCTCCTCAAGTTACACTACCCATTCTAAATGAGAATATCTTCAAACTACCATCATCATGTAAAAGAACAACAATATTGTTGTCCTTAGAGAAAGACATGTAATTTGCAGTGCCCAATCCATGGAGAAGATGAATTTCTAGACAATCATAGAAGTTGTGCAAATAGATCCATAGGACCAATAGACACAGTGAGTGGAGGGTTTGACTTTAAAATAAATAGGAAGACAAAAAGAACCATTGCTATCAAGCAACTCCTTCCAATGATGTAGCCCAACAGACCTTAATATACCATCTTGATCACCCTCAAGAACATTTGATACTTCACTAATAGATGTGCCTTTCGGATTCAATTTTCCAATCAAAATTGAACCATCATGATAAGAGATGAAAAGTAATCTGCAGGTTGTGAAATATAGAGATATATATTTTGACTGCACATCTTTACCCCACCCTTGATTAGTCACGGTCAAAATTTGAGCTCCATTGTATAATTTTTTTGGACTGAAGTAAGTAGTTACTAGTGATAATAACAGGAAGCATGTATTGTCTTTCCTTTATTGATGATTCTTCTCATAAGACTTGGGTATACTTACTAAATATCAAGGATGAGGTGTTTAGCAAGTTTAAGCAGTTCAGATCTCTCATTGAAAACCACACAAGTATGAATATCAAAGTCTTGAGATTGGACAATGTGAGAGAGTATACCTCCAATGAGTTCAAGGGTTTTTGCAAGAAGGAATCAAGAGAGAGTTGCAGCGCTGTACAACCCAAGGAAAAATAGGGCGGTGGAGCAGAAGTCCATCATAGGGGCTACTAAGGCCATGACACATGAAAAAGACTTGCCGATATTTCTTTGGACAAATGCATGTAACATAACCCGAGCAAAGATAAGATACAATTATTATATTAATGTCCAAACAGACATACAAGGTGTGAAATCTTACTTTTTCATAAATATATATTTATAAATTATAACTTGACCCTTATATTGTAAACAAATAAAATCAAATTTGAATTAAATCATGTCCATTGTTTAGCTTTCATACTCATATTTACCATTCTAGAATGACACAAAACCACCAAGTTCACAAAAGATTTGATGACTTCAATTTAGCTAATAACATCATTAGATGTTCAAGCTATAACACCAAATAATATAAGCCAAGTGTAGAGAACCATGATGAGAAATAAAATCAATTCTTCTAACTAAATGAGAGATTAAAACTTACTAATGGTGGAAAATTGTGTAGTGTGAAAACGTTTGTTTCAGATCATAAAAAAACAAAAAGAAACATCACATGTGAACTTTAACCTTTCAAATAAGAGACACAATTCACTAGCACATAGACTATACTAAAGGCAACTAAGAGTAGAAAACTACTAAAGCACTATATTGATATATACCTTATTATCACAACTAATCTAACACTAAGTTTAAACCAATGCACTTGGGATGGAATCATTCAAATTTGGAACAGGTTATCAAATAATTATTATGTAAATTGTGTGTTGATTGTTCTCAAAGATGAGATGAATGGTGAAAATTGTCCAAAACATGCTTTAGGGTATAAAATAGATTATTTTCACTTAGGTGTTAGGTCTGAGGAAAACTATTCTGCCAAAGTCACCAAGGATATACACTCAACATCGTCCTTTTTTTCTTAAACATGATATGCACAAATTCTTTACCACCCTCATGAGAGCATTGACAATCTCACCCTCATGGAAAGGGAGCATTGACAATCTCACCCTCATGGAAAGGGAGCATTGACAACCCCACCCTCAAAAAACTGAAGATCCATAAGCTTCAACAGAATACCTTATTATTGAATATCAAGCATTGCCTTGGCCTATAACTGCTCCTCTAGAAGATCCTCACTCGTTTATTTACTAAGAAGCTCATGTTTCTTCTTCTCCATAACCATGTGCTCAAACATTCTCTTACGAAACAATATGACAGATGGTCTTTGATTTTAAACCAATCAGGAAGCAAGTATTTTTTGTTTAGAACTTCAGGACATTGTGTTCTCCACCAGCAAAAAAATCAAATCTACTATAGTGGTGAAATTTGACCAAATCACTACACGTGGGAATAAGATCTCCATTACCATCATAGTGAGATGCCAACAAAGCTCAGAAAATAAATATGAGCTTGAACGCACATTCATGGGCAGAAGAAGCCATGTTAATCATTCTGATAGACAACTATTGTTTTCACATCAATAATTTCAACAGACAACTATATCTTTGCTTACATAATCTGGAAAATATTTCTTTCTAAAATGCCAAATTCAAACTCAATTATGCTCGCTGAAACCTAGAATGTAGCCCATTTCATGCTCCAGATCTTGTTGTCTCAGCAGTTCATGCAACAAACCCTGCAGCTGAGGATCATATTCATTTGCCCCCTGACAACACAACAAGAAAATGTGATAAGTTGAACCTCAAAAATTTCGGTCGATCATGATATATGTGAAAAACTCCAGAAAAACCTCACACTAAATCCTACTGTACTTCTCTTGGGAAAACTAAAACAGGCCACCTCCATTGATGGATTGAACACTATATCTAATTGTTCCTCCAGGATTATGACCTGTAGTGTTCCACCATCACCATATTCTTGCCTAGGGAATGCATGCTTTTTTTACATTCAGCACAGTTAATGTGAGTGAGGGCAACAAACTCTCGCTCTCTCTGTTGTCGGTTTACCTTCTCCTAGTCTCTAATTTATTTAGCCACATTTCCTAGGAACTCCATTCATTTTCATCATGCCCCTCACCTATAGAAGATAATTGCACCACCTAAGTGCATGTATTTTAATATCTTGAATACCCATAAATGAAACAAAATGAAGGCTAGTCTAAATGTTATGACTGTAGAAGTTTCTTTGTTCATGAAATGCACAAGACAAGTTAAATGATCTCCACATAAGAAGGATTCTCACATAGTATGTCGTAACGGTACTAACAGAATTTCCGGGCACCAGTTTCATGGAGATATCAACGCTTCTAAACAAAAACTCCTTATACGATTGAAATCTTGAACCTAATTAAATCCAATATCCATTATCATATTTCTGTTTTATATCATAAAGTTGCTAATCTATATTTGCAGGGACAAAACCTACACAATTGTATATAAATAAGTAAATATGTGACTATGATTAAACGTAATACCAAAATAATTGGTAAGAGAAAGCTGCAATTCCTGGCCATTGTTTAATACCCAAGCATTATTTTCGCCCCATGTTACATTAATATCACTGTAGACATCTGCATAAACTGTGGGAGATATAGTTGTGCAGATAATGGCAATCAAAAGGAAATGGACATAACCTCGTAAACTTAAACTTAAACAGAACTAGGTTAACAATAGTGACCTCCCCACTCTTCACCGTTAACCTGGCCTCCCTCTCGACGGACTCAATCCTCTGCCACTCTCTAGCGCCCTAGCCCACATCTCCTCCTGTGCAAATAGCTAGACTTTCTCCAAGATCACGTCCTCGTCATCCTTGTAGCCATAATAACTTGCATCATTTCACTTGTAATTATCATATGCCTTGGGGGTTTTATCGAATAGCTCTTTGAGGATGGCTAGGAATTTCGCAGCCCCAAAGTATCTCTAACCGAGGCTATCCTAATTCTCATTCAACTACATGACAAGGGATCCCCTAATTCGTATCTAACTACACGACATGAGATCCCTCACATTCACGTCCCTCATATGGCAGAAATAAACAATGATGACCGGAAATTATGCAGAGGAGAGGTATCGCTCGGCCTAGATAGTAGCAGTACCCAGTGCCCACCATAGATTTAGTTTTAACTTTCGGTCTCACTATGGGTCACAGGCTTTGATCATACTATTTAACGCACATTTAATATGTTGTGCATTGCCTTGGCTCTTTTATTCATAAAATATAGAGAAAGTGGCAACAAATAGTGGACAAAATGGGATTCACATGGATATAGTGAAGCCATAGTTAAACTCATCTTGTCATTGGTGCAAAATGGTAGTAGGGACAACATTGTGCACATCCACCTAGTTTCCTTTCAGGTCTATCATCTTGGCCCCTACTATGGCATAATTAGGACTGCCAAGCTCTACGATCTAAGCTTCCCAATGCTCCTTTTCCCTAATTATCTTGTTGATCTCGTCATTGATGTCTGGGAGGCAATGTTCACTGAGGTACAGGTTCTGAATATCCATGACCTTCCGTCCAATCTCTCGTATTATATGTTGCCTCCATTTGTGTGCCTCTACGAGATCGCAACATTCTGAGGCCAGGAACAAGTGCCTCTCCTTGGGTTTATGTCAAGAACATGTTCATCATAGACTGTGCCTCTATGCGGCTTCTCTTCGTTATGGGCCATTCTTCCCCAAAATCCCAGAGCCTACAGTCTAATATATGATGTTTAAAGCCCTAAGCCCTCCTTGCCCAGAACTTCACAAAATAACTAGAAGGTATGAGCAGATTTCATCGAATAGGTAAATTGTATGCTTAAAAAGGCAGGAGTAAGGGTTGGAATTTGGAATTTGGATCTATATGTTTCCCGTCAAGAACCTTTTCTCTCGAAGAAATTAGAAAATTACCTTTCAATTACATTAAATATATATATATAACATAAAATATTCTATATATATTAATTCATAATTTTGACCATCACTAATGGAATGATTTCATTCAAATTAATTTGATTGATGTAGAAAATAATTAGTTGTTTTGGGAAAAAATATAATCTTAGATTGGAGACAATTGCCTATAAATAGAATAAATAAAACAATAAAACACTTTAAATACATTTCTTTTTAAATTGAATTCTGCATTTTTTACCATATCAAAATTCTAATTTGAATAAACAACCACTTAAAGTGATAAAAAAACTGGAGTTTTTGGGGCAACCATGAGTCTGTCCTTCGAACCTCCACCACTCGCAATATTTTACACTATTCAAGAAACAACCAACTTGATGAACAGAGGATGAAAACACTTCTACATCCACTTTCTTGAGAATAAAAGAATAATTATACACAAAATCAAAGATCTTTAATATATTAATAATTATCACACTAATTTTTCCATTTAAATCTTTTAGGTAAATTTTACATGCAATATATACAATTAACACATTATATACAAATTACTTTAAAAATGAAAGTAATTAACACATTCGGCATTAATCATCTAATTCCATCTTAGTTATTTTTGAGAGTATAAATCAAATTTCTTCTATAATTATGTTGAATCGAAATAAGGTAAATGTGCCTTATGCCACTCCCTCAATTAAAACCTAAAATCATGATTGAATTAATTATATCGTTTGTTGTGCATATGCTCCTAGTAAATGATACATAAATTTATTGTTTTCACTGAGATATCAAGATTCATTAGAATGCATCTCCAAACTTTGTTAGAAAGATACAGTTTGCTCTAAAGTTTGAAACTTTTGGAAAGTGAAATAACATATTTCCAATTAAATTCACAAGACTAAACAATTAAATGGACCATGGCCAATCCATTGAAGCTATTGGGCGTGCAGCCTGATTATCTCCTATATTGAAACGTCTCAGCCAGATGTATACCCCAAAAGACTGTACAACCTCCACTGGGTGGGTGGGGGGTGCGGGAGTGACTTGTCCCCCCCCCCCTTGCGAGGGTTGCGGGGGCCGATCCTCCTCAGCTGGGGGGTCCGGGGGTCAGCGGTCCCCCGGCGGGGGCTCGAGGGCAGCGCCCCCGAAGCTAAAAACAGATGTAAAATTGCCTTGTAAAAGTCTAGTAATTTCTAGTCAATCTGGGCCGTTCATTAAGTGGATGATCTGACGGTAGAAGTTATATTTAATTTAGGGTTTTTTGCCCTAGAAGGCAACCCCTCATTATATATGAGGGAATTGCATTACATCTATCATATATGTATTCTGAGTGAAGAAAAGAGAGGAGATTGAGAGCGAAGAGGGAGTTATAGCGGATCTGTTGTAGGTTGTATCTCTTCAGTTTGCTAGATAATATAATAAAAGAAGGATTGGTTGTTTCTCCGTGGATGTAGCCCAAACTAGGTGAACCACATATATTCGTGTCTCTCTTATTTATGCATTTTCTGTATTTATATTTCTGCAATATTTTATGTGTTTCATTGCTCTATAATATATAATTTTCTAACAGGAGCAAGAGTTGAGGATTTTCTTTCTCGGATGACTATGGTTGAGAAAATTGGGCAGATTAATTAGATGGAGTGTGGGGCAGCCAGCCCTGATGATGTAATTGAGAAACTTGGAAATGGCACATCCATGGGTCCCTATTCGCTCTTTGTTTGAATTTTCTTTAGATTTTACAGAAATCTCTAGGTCATTTCTTTCATATAGTCTTTCAAAGAAGCTTCATATCTATGTCCATGTTTTGAAAAGTCTTCAACGCCCATAAATAAAAGAGCTTCCTTTCGGGGAGCACTTTCTATCATTAGAAATCCAAACCATAGAGCGAGGTTATCTAGAAAAGAGGAAATTAAAGGATGCATATTATTTAGAATGTGCATTTCTGAGGATCCAAAATTGTTTGTGCAGAAGCACACTCCACATTTTGCAAAAATGGCCTGAGTGGAATTCCACCTTAGATGGAAGCTAGATATAATTTTTGAAGCAGGGCCTGACAAAGATGTTGGCCATTATAGGGCCCTCCCCGAACTATGAAAACCTATGTTGGTTTGATCATTGCCATAATCCTCCTATCTAACATACAATGTGATCCTGTTCTGGTCATTTGTTATACCAACCATGCACTAAATCAGTTATTCTGTAGATAAAAATATTGTTCGAATCAGTGGCGATTCGAAAATTCAATGTTGAAGCCAAGGTTGAATGTTCTTTGTGGAAGACTTCGTGATAGAGACAATGAATTAATGTGTACCAATGTGCAAGAGAAAATCAACAGGTGTTCAACATGTCTGAGAGGTATGGTAGAAAGGGATGAGAGATGAACTAGTGGTCGATAAAGGTGACAAGAAATTTAAAGGGAAGCAGAAAGTGTCGAATAAATCTTCTTTAGCATGGATATCTCTAGACAACATACTTAGTTCCCAGTATTTATGGTTGTTTCCCCAAAAATCAAGGATCAAGCTGCATAATCATTAGTTGCAAAAAGCCAATGAAAAGGTCGAGGAGGAACTGCACAATCTATCTGAGAGATACAAAGAAATATGTGATGGGCTACTTCAACATGATCATAAGCCCAGCCTCAAAATTTTAAGCAAAGAAAAAGTTATGGGAATGACAACCACTAGGACTGCTCAAAATTATGTCCTCCTTTAGGCATTGCAAGCATAAATAGTGGTGATAGAAGACGTCGTCAAGGTTTTGGAGGCCCGTGTTCTTCCCCGCATCAACTCCTTCACTCAACATCTCATTCTCCTCAGCAGTCACATAGAGTTGCGTCCTTTTGTTGTGGAATATGAATTACGCACGAAATACAAATTAGACATCTCCCTCTTGGAGAGATTGATAGTCAGAGAGATCGAGTATATGACCCTAAGATGCCAAAGAATAATGAGGCCTGCAATTTCAAGATTAATATCTAATCTTTATCCTTCATTTTAGGGATTGATAAGCAGAGAGATCGAGCATGAAACCCTAAGATGCCAAAGAAGAATAAGGCCTACAATTTAAAGATTAATATATGATATCTATCCTTCATTGCAGGACCACAGCGATGTGAGAAAGTATGAAAACATCAAAGGAATTAGAAGTGATGTGTTTTTCTTAAATCATAAAGCCATGGAATCCTAGGTATCGGACAACAACAACAAGATTAATGTAAACGAAGAATGATTTGCAGTAACATGGATAAAGGCTTTCATTTAATGTTTAATCAGATATACAGAAACTACAGACAAAGATAGGCAACTGTAGGCTTTCATATGGGATTGAATTGGTAGATGGAAAATAAATTGCAAATAAATGGGCGTAATGACGTTTTGGAAAAAAATTGAAACGTCAAAAATATGAGTTACACCATTTCAAGCATGTCATGAAAAACAAACATCCACAAATTCTAGACGTCAAATATGGGAAAAATGCCCTATGACTCAAAAAATGTACGTCAAATTCCATCTCTGGGTGGGAGTGGTTATCAACGGGAATCATTAATTAATGGTTCCTTTTCTCATTACAAATTTGATGTGTTTGGCGCAAACGAATATGATGTATTGTTGTGTAATCGATTTGTGGGTGGTGGAACACGGTTTTTGGCTTTTGTTGAATTTTAAAATAATTTAATTTTAACTCAAGTTTTATATTTGATTTTGTTAATGAGAAGGAATTTTTCTGAATTTGGGATTCTATTATTCATAATGATGAATGATAATTTTTCTGGATTAATCACAACAATGTTTTATGGGACTAAGGTCAACATTTTGAACCCTCAATTGTGGTTCATCATCAGGAAAAGGAATTTTATTATAAGATTATATGGTTTTAAAGTAATATTAGTGGCCATTTCACAATTTTAATCTGTGAGTTGAGTAACATATAGATCTCATGGATGAGGTTGTCATTGAAAGAGCTTAGTGATGTTTATCATTTTTTGACATATTAGATACCTAGCCTTCTCAAAAAATCTTAATTGATTTTTCATTTGAGAATCAATAATCATGTATAGGAGTTTTTAAGTTTGAATAATATTTAATGGGATTTAAAATTTTAAGTAAGTTTGGAGTTATTGGACGTTTAATTGAGTTAATGAAAGAAAAGTGGTGTTATTATTCCTTCTAAGGTTTAAGTCTTTAAGTGATATATTTATTCTTGTGTTTGTGCCTATATATATGTGTGTGTGTGTGTGTGTGTGTGTGTGTGTGTGCAAAAATAGTATATAAGACATAGGTAACTTTGGTATAATAGATACTCCCAATAGGATTCAAAACAATTTCATAAAAATCTAGTATTGTTATATTCATAATATACATTCAAACTACATAAATAACTTGATATCCAAGTTAAAAACTAGTATCTTAAGTTCAATGGATATAACCTTGATAATAAAAAATGCAAATATGCAAGAAAAGTTAAGTCTTCATCTAAAGGAAATGTGTCATCTACTAGTTAACCAACATTTCTCCTTGTAGGTATTCTTCATAATATATGTGACCCAGCTATAAGCCCACTTCCATTTTGGATAATTTATCAACCTTTAAATTGAATTCCTATCAATGTAATCAAAGGATATAACCTTGAATATTTTAATAATCTTCATAACTCCAATCGTTTGTTGATCTAATAAAGAAGTTTTTAAGGAAGTATAACCTTTCAACCAATCTCTAACAACTTCTAAATCCCCTATCACTTCTATGTTTAGATTGTTGAAAAAATTAAAGTGATTAAAATAAACCACTAATTCATATTATTGTAGTACTTGTTAGGCAGTCATATTTTCATTCCTAAACTAAATTAGTCATTCGCATTAATTATTTTTAGTTGTATTACTTCTTAGCTAGTCATCTAGAGTGTAACCCACTAGACACAATACCCATGTCATCCCCATGTTACATTTGGTTGGGACAGACAGATCCCCAAAACTTTCTTAGTGCTTGGGATCTCCCGCATGAGTAGGTTTTACACAACAAGTGTCCAGGCAAGCCTAAGCTTCGACGCTTCTCATAAGGGAACACCAAGAGGATGTTCCAAAACACTAATATGTATGGTAAGTTGTCGAGACCCCCTCTTCCCATACTACAAGTAGGCCATTTTTTAGCACCCTGATCCGAGTTAACTAATACAAATTAGTTCAGTTGGGTTAGTCCATCCATCTCCAAAGCCCCATCCTAAACTCCGAATTCTACTATTTTCACCAGGTCTATGGTCCAGATCTCATCACCATTCTATCTAATGGAGAGGGAATAATGGGAAATATCCAAATATTTTTCTCTATATTTTTCTCATATTCTTATGGTTTTAGATTGCAGATTACTGTGGTGTGATTTCTGATTGGAGTTCGGATTTTCCACAGTGTTCATATTTTGTGGTCGATTGTTTCGAGTCTGACGAAGGGAGGCTAAACTACGTAAATTTGATTGTTCCGAGGAAATTCCCACATCAACGAGAAGAGCTATTTAGGGTTCAAGTTCTTACAAGGTAAGGCTAAATGAACCTATGGTAGATCGATTGGGTGTTACCAGCAACATGAGAGTTTGTGTGGGTAAGTGGCCATATCCCCATTGTGAGCACTATGATGAGGTAAGCCCAAATTCTGCAGGGTCGGATGAATCACATTCTTCATAGGATGATATAAAGTAGAGATTATTTTGTATGAACATGTTAATTCCTTCCATGATTCCTTTAATTAAAAGACGAAGTTCAACCAATAGGTGATGAGTTTAATCAACCAAATAGGATGAGGTGGTAGGTACTGACCAAGATAGAGTCAAAACATCAACACCTCAAATGGTATATCCATTGGCAACTGATTGTACCATAAGAAAGGTCGTGTCTCTAGATGAGGTTCCACAACTGTTGATAGGAGAGGTTCCACTAAGCAAGAAATAGAGTTATTCAGGATTTAGGTCCCCACGTGCCCAGGTGTAAGGCTGTTGCATGAGCCCATGGAGATCCCCATGGGGGACTTAATTTTCACTTATATTGTCGTGGACGAGAATGGGGAGGTTCAACCACATAGGTGTTTTGTTTGCACTATCAGGTAGGACTATCAGGTAGTTGTGTTAGGTCAATAAGTGTTAGGCGATAAGCGAGCCATATCCCCTTGGCTTTCTTTGAGGTCGAGCGAGCCGAAGCTTTTCCATATGGTTGTTTTGATAGCCAAATGTGTTGTTCCCCATGAAGTTAGTGAGGTTAAACAAAACAAATAAGAGAGGCTTTTAGTAACTGCATAGTTGATGAGGTGGTTAAACTGAACTATCCACCATGAAAGGGTACCACCATGAGAGCAGTTATGGTTGAGAGTTATGCAAACATCAATTCCTTCCTGCCTACTATTATGGTCCTTTATGCGAACCCCTCCTTCTTTGTAAATAGTTAGCATGATAGTTACTCGAGCAGATCCCTCTCATTTCACATTTTTCCATAGTGTCAAAACCTAATTTTTAGTGGTTCAATGAGGAAATCCCACATTGGCGATATAAAAAGGGAAAACTAGCATTTCCAGGGGTTTCCATAATAGTAGTAGGATGCCTTTGATTGAGATGCTCGACAAAACTTGCATCGAGACATTGAACTTTCCCCATCCAATTATGATGGTCGTAAACCAGAATGTGAACCCATCCTTCCTTCCTTACTTCCAGCTGTAGGGTTTCAACCCGTCAAGTGTTATATGGAGGGAGGTCGGAGGCTTGTCAGAGCCATTAAGGGTGTCCTATTGATTTATGAGGATTTCACCCTGCATTAAGGTGTGTATCTATGTAAGAAGAGGGTTTCAAACCCATTCAGTGTGTCTAATGTGCCATATGATATTATTATTTTTCATAGTCTCCACATCAAAGCCAATTTACATCGCTGATAAGTATCTCCTTGGCCCAGGCATAAGAAACCCATACTATATATGTTAGAGATGTGTGTACTCCTCCTATGTGTGTGTGGATGTTGCTCTAAACTTTTGTGATAGGTAGAGATAGAGCTTGCCCAATATCTACATTTTACTCATCTTCCATTAAGGGACAACAATAAGCTACTATGGCATAAAAGAAGGCATAAAATAAGCTAAGCACCAAAAAGGGGTGCAAACAAGTTCATACAACATATAGCATTAGCCAACTAGGATGATGTTACCACTACTAGTTGATTAGATTCAACCAAGAATTCCTTCCTACTAGCTAAGGTTTGTAATGCAAACCTCTTCTCATCCTTACAACTATGATGAAAAGAATCCATCAATGGGACTAGATAATCTTATCTTAAATCAAAACCCTTATCATTTGGCATGATAGCTAAGCAGTGCCATGACATGCCAAGGAATGAAAAGGTGTGCTAACACATGGCAGACAATGTCAATGGATGGTGAGGAGTGTTAGGGAGAGTCAGGTGAACACAAGGGAGAACCAGGTCAAAATGCTTGGAAATGAACAAATAAGAGCGTGTGCCAAGGAGTGTCATTGAATTCTAGGTGTCCCAAGGATGAAGTGTTTTAGGAGAAGTTCAGAATAGGATTGGCAGGAGGTAAGCCTATGGTTGTGATAAGGAGTGGACAAAGCAATTTCAAAGAAAGGGAGACTTCGTGTTGGGCACAATATTGTTTTGAGAATGAATTGGATGGGTTCCCAAGTCGCAAAAAAAGTAATGTGTGAGGGTGTTAGTGTTAGTCAGTTTAGCCTGCCACCAGTGATCAAATATGCTCTTACAAGGTGTTGTTAGGGTGTCAAGTCAAATTTTTGTCATTTCAGTGAGTCTTCAAATAAAAATTTGGTCACTAGCTAGTGTGTCTAGGGCCATTTTCACTCTCTCAAGAATTTCATATGTCGATCACTTTCATCACTCAGTTGAGTCTACCATCATGAAAACATCATTAATATCACTTCAATCACATCATCATGGTCTCCATTCAGCTCAGTGTCACCATTAGGTCATTAGGGTTAAGGTCACAAAATCAGTCATTTCTGGCAAATGAGGAGTAGCAATAGGTAAATTTGTTCAATAACACTTGATTTCAAATATAATCTATATTTTTAGATGTAATAATGTTCCTAAGGTTATAAAGTTACAAGCATAGGTCCTAAGGCTACAAAACTCAAAAGAAAGTGAATTGGTGAGGTGGGCCATCCTACCTCATTAATCACTTAGACACCAAAAGAAAATTATAAAATCACATGGAGGAGCTCATTCACACCCATTTGCACTTGTCTACCATCCTAGCATCAATCCCCCCCTCTCCTTTGCAAAAAATTGTGATTCCATAGCCCTCACTGGCAAAAATTGACTATCGTTGCACACCTGGACAACACGTTGCACACAAGGAGCCTTCACTGCACACGGGGCAGAGTTGTCCAAAATTTTTGTTTGACCACCAAATAAATTTTTCAAAGCTTCTCTTCAGTCATTTCATCCTCCAAGCTCTATAACAAGTAAGTTTAATCATTTTCATGCCCTCCTTTGCCTCATATATCAAGAAAAAGATCAAATACTTCTTCTTCTAGGGTTTACATGATTTTCATGATTTTGATCCTCAAATGATGAGTTTTTTCCCTAAACCCTAGATTCCTTGTCCCTACACCTCTTTTTGCAGCTAATACACCATTTCCATCCATCACAAAGCCTTATCCCCTCATTTTCTATCATTTTCCCCTAAACCCTAATCTACCCTATCTCTTTCTAGGATAGGCCTATGTTTTGGCCTTTTCAACCCCCTCCCCTCACTCATTTCCCAAAATTCCTTTTTCCCCTACTCATTGACATCATCCCCTACCCTCCTAAATTTCCTTACAAATTTAGGCAACTCCTAAGTCCATCATACCACCTCATTCCCTCACACCAGCAAATTTCACTGTTTTTGCTTGTCTTTCACCTAGGGTTTGAAGTATGGAGCCTGACTCATCACCATCAAAGAAGAGGAAGTACAACAAGGGGGAAAGATATTGAGGTTTGAGCCCTCTAACTGCAATGAAATCACCTCCTCCCCATTTGTCATGAAATTATTTGAAGATGTCAATTGTTAGGGTTTTGTCAAAGAGTGCAAGAAGTAGGTTACCATGAGAATCTCACAAGTATATCTGCCCTCACCTTGAAGGAAGACAAGATCACCATTATAGGGACTAAGTTCATGTTTTTAGTGGATTTGATGCAGAAGTATTCACCCAAGAGAAAATCATTGTAATTAAGTAGACATAGGGGGTCATGTAGCTTTAGAGAAGTAGTTTCCTAAGTCTCAAGTTAATGCAATATTTAGGCCTTTAAGTGATTTAATTAGATAATGAAGGAAATTGTAAGTGCTCTCGAATAAATGAGGACATGAGTGGGAGTAATGACAAAAGAGTTCAAAATCAAATGTAACTCTTTAAACATTCCATGATTGGAGGGACAAGAGAGAGACATTAGGAATTAATTAGAAGTGGACATAATGGACTGAAGATTTAGGAGTCAGTTCAGTAGATATAGGAGTCAAACCAGGATACTTTAACAGAACTCCTGGCATATATGTAAGCCTACTGGCAAATTCAAAGGGGAAGAGGCCACTGATAGTTGAAAATCAAGCCTGTGCGAGACCGAGGAGTCTCGAATGTAATCTTTGCTTTTACATTAATATATGTAGAGTTTGTTCCTGACTGTGTCAGTTTATTGGGGAGTATTTCATGAATTAGTTATTGTGAATTCGTAGGCTCTGCAACAGGTTGCAGGTAGAATTCTAAAGGACACAGAGGAATAGAGTGATTCAGAGGAATCACAATGGAACATTGAATCCAATTGAAGAAGCGGAGTAAAAATCTGGAGAGAAACAGCGAAGGGAGATTTCGCATAAAAGCAAGGTTTGAGAAAGTTGAGCGACGGAAGCATACAGCAACGTTCTGAAGAACTACACAAAGCAAAAGAACGATAAAGAGAGTTATAATGGATCTTTGACTCCATTCAAAGGTGCAATTAAAGTCCAAAAGGATAGTGATTGAAAGAGTACACAAAGTTAATCT
>APFE031464012.1:99418-117873 GCA_000404065.3 Pinus taeda
TCAATCAACACTATTACCTTTTTCTTCTTGATTTGTCCTTCTATCTTGATGGTTTGAGGAGTGGTAATTCCCGCCAATGCATTACAAGATATGGTCGGATTCTTTTGTTCTTCATCTAGGCTTTGTTCCGAGAGTATATCCTCTTCTTTTGACATTTCTTGCTCCTTTTCTTCTTCCTCTTCACAATCTATGTAGAATAATTTCTTCTCAGCACACTTATGACCTTTAGTGTATTTTCTATCACAACTGTAACAATGCCCTTTTGCTCTTTTTTCTTCCAATTGTTGTGGTGTCAACCTTATAGGTTGTGGAAGAGTAGCGGCAACACCACTTCCGTCTTTATAGATGTGAGTGGTATGCTTCCTGGTTGCCATAATTTTGCTTTCCATTTTTCTTGCTAACCTGAATGCCTTCTCTAATGAATCAGGTTCCCAAAGGCGAACATCATGTTGGATATTATCCTTTAAAGACCCTATGAACACATCAATCCTATGCTCCTCTGGAATACTTTTACCCTTATGTTCAGTTTTTGGAACTCCTCAATGTGCTCCATTATTGAACCCTTTTGTTTGAGACTTATCAATTGGCTAAAAAAAGTGTTGCTTTTTGTATCCTCATAATGTGCTATCAAATCTTCCGTAAAAATTGCCCAAGTGATAATTTGTTTTACGAGAGAAAGCCATTGATACCATACAAACTGATTTGGTTCCAAATATAAAGTTGCAATACGTACCTTTTGTGTGTTTTGCACATTATTGAGATCGAAAAATTACTCCATCTGTAATATCCACGTTGCGGGATCCTTGCCATCAAACTTCCTCATATCGATTTTTGGTATATGGTGGGTCTTCAATCCAACATTAGAGTCTATGGAATCATGATTAACATTTCTTTTGTTCTCATCATGAGTTTCCTTTACTACCCTTTCACCCTTAGTAACCCTTTCTTGTAACAACTTATTCATATTTATCTTCAATTCTTCCATGTCTGTTTTCAAATCTATCTTCAAATCATCCATCTTAGCTTCCACGTCATTCATCTTAGCTTCCACATTATTCATCTTAGCTTCTACACCTTTCTTTAAACAATTCGTCTTAGATTTTGTTCCTTTTTGTGCAAGTGACACTTGTTGCACTTGGTCTCATAATTATGATATATCATGTTGCATTTCTTCCTCTTCTTCACGAGTCATGCTAGAGCTTTCAGGTCGCCTACTAGGTGTTTCCATTTTCTTTCTTCAGGGCATCAATTACTGATAATAATGCTTCACTATGCCCTTTGAATTCCTTCAAAATAAATTTTCAAACCAAGTTTAAGCAAACATTTTAAAAAATATACACACCTTTTTTCACTTTGTAAGAGCTCGATATTGCCTCTGATGTATCTCTGTAATTTCGGATCATCCAGTTCTAAAATTGTGACCTATGGTAGCCCTCTGTGTCCTCTTTCCAATTCCACCCGTCTGACCCCAATTAGACTCTCCAATGAAGAGTTATGCCAAATATTCCACAGTGACCTAATTATAGACTAATTCAGTAGAGCAAACTTGTATGACTTTCCACGAGTCACTGTTTCGACCTCTGGCTCTGAAAAATATATAGAAGAAACTATAGTCCGTCCTCTTTCTGCACCTTTTTACGAAATTTCAATCCAATGCCCAGAGAAAACGTTATGACGATTTTCCCCAAGTCACCTATTTGGAATGTAATTCAGGAGTCTGCAAAAAGACCAAATTCCTCGGATCATATCTCCGCAATTATAGCGTAACATGCTCTGAAATTTGGACCCGAGATTTAGCGCGATATCTTCTCAAATAGGTTTTTTTTTCAACTTCTGAAACGTCACAGAAAAAAAGTTATAGCAAAAATTCCACGATGACCCTTTTGGAGCAGTGAAACCCTAGAATCCAAAGCTCTGATACCAAATGTTATGAAACCAACTCAAGAAAAGATAGAGAAGATAGATCAATGCCTTAGAATTCAGCCTCTTCGAGGGGGCAACCTCCTTTACATTACATAAATGAACAATTCTTGATGATACAAATGAAAAGACCTCCTTCTATATATAGGAGTCTAAGGGTCATAACATAATCAGAGCCTACATAACAATAATAATGTAAGGCACAATAATAACAATAGTGGGCTTCTATGGGGCACAATAGTAACAATATGGGCACAATAGGGGCACAGCAATATTAATAAGGGGTACAACTACAATAGTAATGGGGTAATCACTAGTATTATGGGGACCCAACAAAGGGATTAAGCATCGATATGTAATAATGTGCGTTAATATATATATAACCAAGGTTATGAGAGGTGGTTATGTGCATACCGTTAAAGGGATATGTAAAGGTGCATTGCTCAAGGGTTTTTAATTCCAAAAGAAGAATTCTAAAGGAAGACTTTAACAAAGTCACAAACAAAGGCTTGAGGTGTGTTTAAAGGTTCTGATAGAGAGATTTAGCGGGGTGATTGTGTTCTAATACAAAGGAACTGTTATAGAGGGCCTTACCCATTCATGTATATTGAAGATTTGACTCCATTGTAGAGTTAAATACCTGGGAGAGAAGTGTGGATGCATATTAATGCATCTTATGGGTATGTGTGGGGGTAACCTGGCACCATTACTGGTATCAGAGCAGGTTTGTATCAGAGCAGAATTGAAATCAGAGCGAGGAAATATTTCTGCGAAAGGGAGTTTGTACACAGAAGAAGATAATGTGCATGAATGAATGACAGAGACTACAATGGGAGATTGTAGCAGTTCCAGCAGAGGCTTGGATTAGACAGGAACAAAGGATTCCTTGAAGGAAAGAGAAAGCAAGATTGCTTAATGCAAGTTCTGAAGGGAGGAGGACTTGGAGATAAAACAGAGAACAATCCATGGTGGAATGGTGAAACAAGAGCATGCTGAGATCTTGAAGGTGAGATAATGTGTTCTATTTTAAATTGAGAATGTGTGCTTTTATACACTAATGCACAAGTGACAGCAAGAGAAGCTGTGAGAGGAGAACCATATGTGTTCTTGAAGGTAGAGTAAGGAGAATACTCTGATAGAGAAGTGGCAGTGAACTTGAAGGATCCAACAAGAGATTAGACAGAGGGACAGCTGAACTATTCTCAAGATAGAATGAGAGATTGCAGAAGCCTAGAAAGAGCAAAGGTGTTGCTCAAGAGGAGGTTCCAGATAGAGGACCTTTCTTACCAAAAGACTGAGTGAGGAGGGCTTAGTGAGGTAAGATTGTAGCAAGGAGGACTAGCTATAGTAGAGGCTTATTGTAGATGAGTGAGGAGCTCATGAAGAAAGAAGAGAAGAAGATGGCTGCTAATAGTCATAGCAGAGGTTCAGAGAGAAGCCACAGCAGAAGAAAGATGAAGAAAGAGGATGCCAAAGCAGATGGCAAGAAGATCAGTCAAGATGAAATTGGCCAAGAGATTCCAGAGTTAAAAGAAAAACTCAATGCATTAAGGAGAAAACTTGAGGAAAGCCATAGACTAGGTTAGATCTTGAGGAAGAAGCGAGTGACGTGGCATGAGATAGAGAGAAGGCTACAGCAAAAGCAAGTGAAGTGGATAATGGAAAAACTCAAGGAAGTTGAGTGGGAAATGGAAGAGTACGTTTGTGAACCAGAATAGGGAGAAATTCAAGGAGAAAGTGAAGATGAAGACTTGAAGACTGAAACTTCAAGTGAGGCCAAGGGGTCACATGGTTTTAAATCTGAAAATTTGTGTATATTTGCAGGTGAAACACGTAAAGAAGGACAATTTGTTGATATTGTCATAAAGGAGAAAGAAGACAAGCAGAATCTAAATTCTATTCTGGAAGAAGATGAGATAGATAGATCTCATATACAGTTGGGGAAAGATATCAAGCAACTAAGTGAAGAGCTTGAGGAGATTGAAGAGAAGACTATCAAAGAATTTCTTAATCATATGAATGATTTAGAACAACAAGGAGATATGATGGTTGAACCATCAAGTGAGACCACAGGGTCTTATGTTTTTAAAACTGATAGTTTGTGTATGATGGTAGATATTGCAGGAGAAAAGCAGCCTTTTGAAGATATCTTCAGAGGAGATGAAGATCTAGGAGCAAAAGGTGACAAAGAAAAATTTTCAGAAGAGGAGGAATTTGACTGCATACAGAAGAAAAGGTCTGTGAATGAGTCTATAGAAGTTGTCAGAAGTATGGAAGAGTATCTTTCAGAAGATAAAAACTATGAAGTAAAGGAGGATGAAGAATGTCTCTTAAATGAGAGAAGCAATGACTTATGGCAGTAGAAAGAACTTAGGATTGGAGGTGATGATGAAACACTTGCAAAGTGTCACAGAGAAATCGCATTGCTAGAATATTTGTCGGAGAATTCAGAGTATGACAATACGATTGCAAAAAAAGGAGCTCACTATAGTGGAAAAGAGTAGGAAGGCATCATTAGGACAGTTGGTGTGGAAGAGAGACTAATGGATAGTCTCATGAATTCTTTTGAGAGTTCAACTCAGCATACTGATGTGTTGATAGAGGAGAAAGAAACCGAGCATCAAACTAAATTGTTGCCAAAGGAAAACAAGGCACAACAGCCTTGTGTTTTTAATTTTAACAAGTGTTTTGTGAGTGCGGGTTTTGTTGCAAATGTTGGAGGAGATTTGGCACAGCTAAGCCACTTAAAGATGAAAGAAGGAGATTTTGTGGAAGAATTCAATCCATGGAGTAGGGATGTTAAATCACTGGAGAGAGTGTTGAACAGTCATGATTCAGTGCAAGAGGGTAAGGATGATAATGAGGCAACAAGCAAACCAAAAGTTGGAGCAAGCAAAGAAAAGGTCAGCATAAGAGTCAGTGAAGCAACCAAGGCAAAAAATGAAGTAAGTAAAATAAACCAACAGCTACAAAGAGAAAGTAACCAACAACAGATTGAAGAACTAGTTGACAGCAGCAACAACCTGAAGCAAAGAGAAGGAAGCAGAAATATGAAGCAGAATACGAACTAGTCCAAAGATGTACTGGAAACAGAGATTGAAGAAATGTGGCAACTAATGATGAAGCAATTCAAATGGAGGAAAATGGTAGCAACAACAAGCAAGATCAATCAAAACTTGAACCTGATTGACAAGAAGAATAAGATGGAGCAAAAGACAGCAAAAGTGCAGCAGCAACAAGGGAACAAAGTATGGGATCTAGGAAGACCAAGACCAGAAGATACTTGATCAGGAGATCATGAATAATTTCTACTTTGGGAGTTTGATGCAGGAGCATTCACCCAAGAGAAGATCATTGTAATTAAGTAGACATAGGGGGTCATGTAGCTTTAGAGAAGTAGCTTCCTAAGTCTCAAGTTAATGCAATATAATGGAGGAAATTGTAAGTGCTCTCGAATAAATGAGGACATGATTGGGAGTAATGACAAAAGAGTTCAAAATCATATGTAAATTTTTAAACATTCCATGATTCGAGGGACAAGAGAGAGACTTTAGGAATTAATTAGAAGTGGAGATAATGGAGAGAGGATTTAGGAGTCGGTTCAGTAGATATAGGAGTCGAACCAGGATAGTTCAACAGAACTCCTAGCATATATGTAAGCCTATGGGCAGAGTCAAAGGGGAAGAGGCCACTGATAGTTGAAAATCAGGCCTATGCGAGACAGAGGAGTCTCAAATGTAATCTTTGCTTTTACATTAATATATGTAGAGTTTGTTCCTGACTGTGTTAGTGCATTGGGGAGTATTCCATGAATGAATTATTGTGAATTCATAGGCTTTGCAATAGGTTGCAGGAAGAATTCTAAAGGACGCAGAGGAATGGAGTGATTCAGAGGAATCACAATGGAACATTGAATCCAATTGAAGAAGTAGAGTAAAACTCTGGAGAGAAATAGTGAAGGGAGATTTCGCATAAAAGCAAGCTTTGAGAAAGTTGAGTGGCGAAAGCAGACAACAACGTTCTGAAGAATTGCACAGAGCAGAAGAACGAGACAGAGAGTTATAATGGATCTTTGAATCCATTCAAAGGCACAATTAAATTCCAAAATGACAGTGATTGAAGGAGTATGCAGAGTTAATCTCAAACTAGAATGAATTGCGTAGCAAAGGAACGGAAAGTTGGAACCTTGTGAAAACCCAGAAACCACAGAAAACATTGAAAATGGCAGAAAAAATCTAAGTAAAAGGAGCAAGCGGAAGGGTGAAGATTGATGCTCAGGAACCGTTAGATCTGGGAAGATCAATGGCTGAGATCGAATTGGGACTAGAATATTGCATTGTACCAGTTCAGTGGAAGAGGAACCGGCCTATGGAACTGCCGAGCTCCGATAGGACGATATAACCGGACCTGAAGCTCCATAATAATGGATTTAAATCACTATCGGGTCCAAGAATATAATCACATCGGAACTTCATGCGATGAAGAGAAGCATTGTAAGCTGATGATCGGAGGTAAAAGGTATCGGCGATTAGAGAAGGAGGTCGGAGTGATAGTGCGAAGAGCCAGTGGTGAACCGGACCCGACGATATTTATAGTCGTGGTTGTAATAGATTTGAGTTCCGATGTATATGGCTCGAAGCGGGATTTCCTTTGTATTCCCGTAGTCCGTGTGTTTGGAAAAAGTTGTTGTGTCGAGCCTTTTAAGGCTAGAACATAGATTTAATGACTCTGATAGTCTCATATCAGAGTCGGAGGGGTGATGAACCACATATGTGGTAAGGCTAGGGAGAATGCAATGGCCGATTGCGATGAGGTTTAGCCTCGGGGACTGTGCATAATCCATATAAAAGGGGAGAAAGGTATGTTATGTGTATAAGTTCCGTTGTAAATCGGTTATAAAGGGATTAAGTGCCGATATGTAATAGTGTGTGTTAATATATATATAACCAAGGTTATGAGAGGTGGTTATGTGCATATGGTTAAAGGGATATGTAAAGGTGCATTACTGAAGGGTTTTTAATTTTGATAGAAGAATCCTAAAGGAAGACTTTAACAAAGTCACAAACAAAGGCTTGAGGCCCTTTTAAAGGTTCCGATAAAGAGATTTGGTGGGGTGATTGTGTCTGATACAAAGGAACTGTTATAGAGGGCCTTCACCATTCATGTATATTGAAGATTTGACTCCATTGCAGAGTTAAATACCTAGAAGAGAATTATGGATGCATATTAATGCATACTGTGGGTATGTGAAGGGGTAAACCGAGACTAGGATTCCATATCTCAAGCTACATACATACCAAACCATGATGAAAATTGGTTCAAAGGCATGAACCTAGACCTAGAAGAGTACGAACCCTACTTGAAATCACAGTACAAATGAGCTCACTCACATGTTTTCCCATTCAAATAGTTGTTGGAGAGATATGCACCATTGATGATGATTGTCATGAAGTTCTTCGCATGTGAGGGTAGATTTTCCAGGCTATATCAATACCACATAAGACTACTCATACACTTTACAGCTGCCAAATCTCTAAATTTGTCCAACTACTTGTATAGAAGCCTAACCAAAATGTTTGAAAGGGTGCAATTGAAATGAAAAGTGCATTATCCTAGCCTCTTTCACCATAGCCTGATAAAGTTTATAGTACTTCATCAGTTGAAAAAGAATAACATGACATGGGACACCTTCATTGAGGCAACCTTGAAAACGCGTATAACCACTTCACCAAGCCAACACCAAACCATTTCAGTACATCCCATGGAGGTGGGGTCATCAAGAAAACATGATGATGTTTCTAAGGCACCTAGGCCTGAGGTGACTAAGACATATCGAAGAGGTAGAAGGCTTTTGTTTTCTCCTCAAATTGAGAAAGGGACCAGGCCTACTACATCAGTAGAACAAGGATCACCATCACATCATGAGGCTTCTTTGCATGATGAGGAGCCCATTGAGCATGAATTTGACCTAGTTGAATTGGAGGCACATGATGAGAATGAAACCCTGCAACAAGTCATCAAAGAGAAGGATTCTCAGATCATGGAGCTCAAGGACAATTTGGAAAGGGCCAAATTCATCATTTCATTCCTTGAGCAAGAAAACAGTCAACTTAAGGCAAAACAACTATTCATGGAGAAAGAGCAATTCAAAGCCAAGAAACAAGAGATGAAAGGAAAGGAAGTGATGGAACATGAGGACATTGAGCAGCATGAAGGACATGTGGCAAGGAAGAGACCAAGGACAATGGGTCTTAGGAAGGCACTTTAGAGGGAAAGAGAACAAAAGCCACCAATGGAAGAATTGACCTTTGAAGATAGGATTTCCATGGAAATAAATGAGGACATGGATTTTTGGCTTGACAAAGTCAATTTCAACCTTGAGAAGCTCCTTGAAAACTCCATCAAGGATAACAAGTTGCAAAAGAAAATGGCCATCCAATATTACACAAAGAATCAGGTTGCCAAGGTCAAAATCAAGTAGTTGAAGGAAAAACTCAAGGAAACCCTAATCACCCAAAAGGAGAAGGGTAAGTTAGATTTGCTTGCTGATGCATCCATGATTGCATAACATACCTCATCGGGCATCTCTGGACAAATTTTGGGAGGATTTGGAGAAAATTTTGTGTTTTGGTGCAGACTCGTGCAGACTTGCAATTTTTTGGCAATTTTCTATCTAGTAGTGCAGCGAACTCATGCTGCGCTTCTTCCTAGGGCTCCAAATGATGTAAAATCAGAATTTTGGAAAGATTGTGAACCCCTCTCAAAACCCATTTTCCCACTTTCCTGGTTGGGGGCTCAGTTTTTGAGAAATTTTCAAAAAAGAAGCCAAAAATCACCTTTCTGCCCCTCTTATTCCATTTCGTTGCGCACCTGGAAACACCTTGGGAGAATGGCCATATAGCAGTCTAAAATGGGTCCTTTTGAGTGAAAAAATACTCTAAAGACATATAAACTCTCTCGAATTTCCAGAACATACTTCATATCTGAATTTGGACTTCAAAAAGGCACTCAAAAATGGCCTCCAACACCTCGCTACACACGTGGAAATTTCTGAGATTTTTGTAAAATTTTCACAATGTAATTTTTTGTAATTTCTAGTTTGACTTTGGCAAAAGTCAAAAGAGTAAAATTAAATGTAAATCATGGGTGATTAGTCTTTGTAAGTTGTTTTGATGTAAATTTAACCTTATTTATGAGAGAGGTTGGAGTCAAAGTTAATTGTAGAAGTTGTTTTTAACTTCCCTAAACATTAGGGTTTGGTTAGAACACCTCATGGTACAGTTCCTAGAGTCACAGATTCGATCCCTGAGAGTGGGGAGATGTTTTTTTGGTCTTTATGAATCAGTTTCTCAGTGATACAACGGGTTGGATTTCAGAGGAGAGAACTATTATAGCTTGTACTTAGACATTTTCTGGAAATCAAAGGACACAGTTTGCAGCGATTATCTAGGAATTCACATGCAGTAAGTTTGTGATGTTGTTTTTTCTATGTTATAGCTTTATATGAAAGATATTAATCTTCTCTTTCCATTCATGAATTCTTCAATGGTTTTCCTTACATTTTATAAACAGAATTCTTTGCATAAAGCTTTGTTTTGATGGAAAAATCATTATGTGTTACTTTCTTTCTTGCTTAATGAATTCATGTTTCATGCTCATTAAGATGTTTTTCTTCTTCTAAACACTACACTACACTGACAAACCCTAAGATCCACCACAAAAGTAATGCTACCTTTCTCCTTTATATCTTTGCTATTGTAACCCTTTGATCCTCTAACCTAGCTACCTGGCTTTTCTCCCTCAGCAATAAAACCCTAAATTTTTCAAAACCCATCTAAGCCTAGCTATCTAGCCTAAAATACTTTACATTCCAGTCATCTCTTGGCTTTTATTTCATAGAGAGAGCCCTCTCTGGTTTGGTAGGGCTAACTACCAAACTAAAAGCTTGGTCTATGGTTACCTTCGTCGATCTCCTCATCAGCCTAGGACATTGTGGAGGATAACAAAGGGCATGACAACTAGGGAGTGCCAAGGTGTTATAGTGCATATAAGGTTCCAAAGTCATGGAAAAATGTAATGCTAGTTGTGAGGTCATGATTGCCAAGGTGTGTTAGGGAATGCTAGGGCATGCTAACGTGTGCCAAATAGTACGAAGACATGTCAAACAAGCTAAGATGTGCCAAGTTCTAAGGCATGCCTAGATGTACAAGGGTGTGACAATGCATGCCAGGGACTGTCAAGGCAAAAAAAGGGAGGAACAAGTTAAACTACAAGGAAATGAGCACATAATAAGGTTAATAAGTCATCAATTTACCTTTTCCATGAGGGGCATGCTAGGCACGCCAATACTAGGTGCTAAGAGCTAAGTGTCAATGCATTCTAAGTGCCAAATCTTCCTTTGTTTATTCTCATCTAGTTTCCAATAATTGATCTCAAATAAATTTGATATTAAACCATGCCAAAGCGTACCAAGTCATCTCAACACATGCCAAACATGCTAAGACTTACCAAGTGCCAACACGAGCCAAGTGCTAATGTGCGCTAGGGAGTGTGATGCATGCTATGAAGTGGCAGAGCATATCGAAGAGTGTGAAGGTGTGCTAGAGAGTGCCAATGCATGCTAAGGAGTGTTAGGGAGTACTACAAAAACACAAGGGAGGACTAGGTAAAAATGAATGGAAGTGAATGAATATGTGGGTGTGTCAGGGAGTGTCAATGAGTGCTAGTTGTCATGCCAAGGAGGGAGTGAAAAAGTATGCTAAGCACAGGTAAGGCATGCTAGGGAATATCAGGGCATGTCAAGAATTTCTAGAGTGTGCTAGGTAGTTCCAGGGTGTGCTAACATGTACCAAATAGTGCCAAGGCATGCCAAGTGCTAAGACATGCTAGGATGTGCAGAGTGCCAGGGTATGCCAATATGCGTCAAGGAGTTTCAAGGCAACAAAAGGAATAAGCAAGCTAAAATGTAAGGAAATGAACACATAAGAGGGTTAATAATTTGGGACTTTATATTTTTCAAAATGGGCATGCTAGCACACTAATAATATGTTCCAATACATGCCAAGTTTCAATGTGTACCAAGTCCTCATGTTTGTCAATGCAATATTATGCTAAGGTGTTCCAAGGCATGTTAGGGACTACAGTGCATGCCAACACATGATAGGGGAGTGTTATGCTATGTTAGGTAATGCCAACATGTGCTTGGGCATCCTACTCATGGCAAGATGTTCTAGGTACAAAGATGTTCCAAGACATGCGAGGTGCCAAGGAATGTTAGTGTACTATTCCAAAGCATGTTAAGGTGTGTCATGAGTGTTGAGGAGCGCTAGATCTCTCTCATTAATAAAATTGATAGAGCTTGATTATGTATTAAATAATATAGTTCCTACACACATTAGTGGAACTTTATTTAAAGGAAATTTGCTAGATAATAAATCTAATAGAGATGAATCATGTGTTGACTCATAGGAAAACTATATTCTTATGACTTATGACTTAAGGGAAATGATACACACTAATTACTTCTTAACAAATTGACTGACTATAACCATTATGACCTTGGACACATAATGAAAAAGGCTCCACAACAATGGTCTTAAATCGTTATCTTTTGACAAAAATATAGTAACAAGACATAGCGTCATCAAAAACTCATTGGAATGATCAATGATGACGAACATTTTTTTACCATCACCAAAAGTAACCAAAAAGAGAATTGGTGAGGGTCAATAAAAGATCGTCACTAAAAGTGTCACCAAAGAGAGAATTAGTGATGGGCCTTTAATGACCCTCACCAAAAGTGTTGCCAAAGAGAGAATTAGTGTAGAATTGAGACTTCTGTGATTTGTCATAGTTGTAAGGAGAGCTTCAGCGTAAATCACATAAGAAAGACTTTTGTCGACGTGTTTCGAACCAACTAGTGTGGTTCATCGTCAGGACAAGTTGAAGAAACATATCAGGCTTTAGCAATTTAAATAGGCTGTGCAGAGACTCCAACGGCTGCTTAACAGCTATATTTGACTACCTAACAGCTATATTTGACTCAAGGACCAGGGCTATAAATAAATTTAAGTTTATTATTATTATATTATTATAATTCTAGAGATGAGAGCAATTAGGTAAGATTAATTCATTAGCGAATAATATCCCCATAATTTTATTTTTTTAATAAATTAATGGTTATATAAAACCTAGAATGGTTTCTTTTGAATGAATAATGAATTAATGACTGGCCTTTAACGACCCTCACCAAAAGTGTCATTGAAAATGGCTTTGGTGAAAAACCTTAAAGGACCATCACTATATACACCTACAACAATGATTTTTTAAAGACCGTGACCATATGCGACATTGGTGACGGACCTTAAAGGTCCGTCATAGGTATGAAGTGTCATCAAAAACTCATTGGAATGATCAATGATGATGAACATTTTTTTATCGTCACCAAAAGTAACCAAAAAGAGAACTGGTGAGGGTCAATAAAAGATCATTACTAGAAGTGTCACCAAAGAGAGAATTAATGATAGGCCTTTAACAACCCTCACCAAAAGTGTCACCAAAGAGAGAATTAGTGACGGGCCTTTAACGACCCTCATCAAAAGTATCATTGAAAATGGCTTTGGTGACAAACCTTAAAGGACCATCACTATATACACTTACAACAATGCTTTTTTAAAGACCGTCACCATATGCGACATTGGTGACAGACCTTAAAGGTCCGTCAAAAGCATGACCCTAACCAATGATATTTTTTCTTGTAGTGAACCTTGTTAGGAACCACTCCCCCTAAAGGTACCCCTTTCACCACCCCTCAAGGGTGTCCACACACTACCCCTCCAAGTATTCCTACTTACACTCCCCTGCAAGGGACTCCATTGAACACTTAATTTCAAGGCCATTTTAACTTGGAAAATACGAATAGAATCCCATTTGTAGCTTCTTTAAATCTTCCAGATCTAACCAAACTTACAAATGATCATGTTGTCGATAATCAATAATGGCCCCGTATTCCAATCGAAATTACTTTAGAGATATCCCTATGTTTGAAGGGAAACAAGGGGAGGACCCTACCAACCATATTATGACCTTCCATTTGTGGTGCTCATCCAATAGCATCATAGAGGACTTTATTCGTTTGAGACTATTTCAATGTACCCTACAGGCCCTACGGAAAAATGGTATGTAAGTGAGGCAGTCGATTCCCATGGAACTTTTGAATCCTTATCTTGTTCATTCCTCAATTTCTTCCAACTCCCAGTTTGTCATAACACAAGGCTAGATCTATTGAATCACTTCTGGCAAATTATTTCTACCCACATCTCTAACCATGTTCATGAATGGAAAAAACATCATAGTTTATGTAAAGTGGATGTCACAGAAGCTCTTCATCTCAGTTTATTTTTGAAATCTCTTTTGCTTGCAATCACAAAAGATGTAACCATATTTATGCCACAAATAAATGAAGAGGCCATTAGTAAATCTCAACAAATTTGAGATTATCTACACACAATCAGGGTACCTATACTTTGCACTTCCATATGCCCCTCGTTTACAGTCTTTTGCACAAGATAAACTAGGAGCATCGAATGTTATAGACGGTTTGATTGGGAACATCACCCAGAATCAACTAGGAAATACCTTCCAATATCCCAGAAATGTGTATGGTACACAATCTCATTTCAAATCATTTGGTGGGCCACCCACAGCACCAGCACCATCGAATGATAGATATTACCCCAACCAACCTACACCTACTCAAAACCCTCCCATGCAAGGTCATCAATACCCTTCATGCACCTCAGAGACAGTTTCAACTTCCAAATCCAACTACACAAACCCTAGTTAAGGAAATCCTTACTATCCTTTTCCATCACCACAATAAAATAACTCCCCATCTCAATCAAACATAGGGGTTAAATTTGTGCAACCTTTCTTCCCTCAATAACATTCATTTAAGAAACTCAACACTGGAAACCCACCAAACACTAACAAAAGGAAAGGGAATAATAAACCAAAAGGAGAACAAGGATAGGGGGAAACCAAAAACAACCAAGGGCATTGACTAAGGGTAATCACCCTAATCATAATCAAGGTACAAATAACCCACAAAATCAAAACAAGAACGCCAATCATAGGACTAACCATGCTTGTACTATTTGTGGAGAGTATAGGAACTATACCCATCATTGCCCTCAACTTTTAGCGTTTAAGTGCACAAGAGAGGCCAGGGAGCAGGGTGGAACAAATCAACAGCCTGCAGTAATGCAAAATCCATTCCCCCACCAAGAAGCGGTAGCCACTCAATATGAGGTTGGGCCTCCCTAATACCAAAACCAAGCAAAGGGCAATTATAATAATGCGGAAAGTTGTGACATTTATATGTCATGGACAAATGTTCTCCCATAAACACAAAATTGTGATTATGGGAGCCCCCTAGAACCAAATCCTTCCACATCAACCAACACCGTAGTTGCGTCACCTTTGAATCTACCATGACCCCCCTACTGAACACATCCCCAACCATTACGTTGTACCTCCCATAATTCAAAGGCCGCTTATAGTTATAGTATCTTTGATGACCTTGCACGGTCTCGATCAACCATGTTGGCATTGGAGGTCCTACAAACATGTCCAACTCAATAGAAAGCCATAATTTTTGCGTTAAGTGCAATTGACCCATTTGATACACAATTTATCACTTTTTATTTGGACAATTCAGAACCACGACTCCCATCTATAGTTGCCTTTCAGATTATGATCAGTATTTAGAATATCATTATCCATCGGTGCATTGTTGATGAGGGGGCATCCACCTATATTATGTCAAAGTGAGTTTGGTAAAAATTGGGATCCCCTAAACACATTGTTTCCCCTATCACATTGAAGGCATATGACGGGCGCCCATCGGCACCAGTAGGACTTTTTGAGAACGTCCTAGTGGAACTTGTCAGCAAGACGATCCTCATAGATATCGAAGTCCTTGATTCCCAAATTGGTTGCAACATCTTGTTCGGAAAAAAGTTATATGTATGTCATGAAAGCAGTGGAATCATCATTATTTCATACCATGATCTTCCCCCACAATGGGAAAATCATCATCGTTGACCAATTAACACATTACAAGACAAGGACATATTCATCCCCTAATGGTGTGTTACCCTTTATTGGGTCCCTGAATTAATTGATTCCTTCCTTGACTAAAGTTGGTCTCAGGAGTTTTAAAGCATCATCGCTCCTCAACACATATCTAGGAGACCCACCAGTAGTCACACTAGTTTCCAGAGCTCTGGTATGCATGATAAGCACATAAAGTGCTAACCATTATTAGGACCCTCAACCCCCAACTCCAGAAACACCTAATATGTGACCAGTGAACCTCCCTTTTTACTTTATGCGATCACCCAAACACCATTCTTATACCCCCCGCCTGGTTTTGTTTCACACCAATTTATGGTAACACTCATGTTGCCAAACATAGCTCTCAGATACTTCTCTGGTATTTGGCCCCGTGAACCATGTTTGCAAGCTCATGTATTACTTCTAATGTAGTGATTCCCTTGAGCTCCCCTCAAGACACCATACCTTGAGTATTCATACATGTGCCGAGACCAGTAGGTGCCACCAAGAAGGATAAGACAAAAGGTAAGAAGAATGATATCCCAGCTAACTCTTCTCCTAGGGTACATCCCCCATGTGAGTTATTTAATTTATCAGGGGACCCTACCAACCAATACCCAACACTAGAAGATTTGAAATCTCTCCTTCACACCCCAAAGGCACCCGTGGCCCCACCCTCCCCTTTGGGAGACAAGGCCACCCCATCGCGTAGTAAGAGATTAAGCACTAACCACCCATGCACTATTTGTACACAACACATTCATTACACTCACCATTTCTCTGATATCCCTAGATATCGGGATGCATTGGTGGCCCTCCATCAGGCCAGTACTATTACACCATCACTTCTTGCTACTCTAGTTGTGGATGATGTGTCTCAGACCATTTATTGTCTTTGACGAAGAAGATCTGCATGCAGTTCACCCTTGTGCATCCTCCCACTCTACTGCTCACCCTGCGTCTGTCTCCACTAGGAAGGTGAAGCCAACGAAATCAAATCCACCAAAACTTGCCCATTCAAGTGCCCTGTCTGATGGATAAGGACATTTAATCAACCATTTTCAATATTTGAAAGAGCTTAGGTGTTTTTCCTCTTTGTTGTTCCTATCCCTCGACTTGCTCACAAAAACAAGTCTAGGTTCAAGCACTACAACTGTCGCATTTACATGCAAGTGCACCACACATTACATTGCCCATATCTCCCCAGGTTTCAAGAGGCATGGGAAGCCATGCAAAAAACTAACGCAGGTCCCTCAATCCTTCTTCTCGTCGCTGCTAGAGCTAACATTGATAGGTGGCACGCACCCTCTACAAGCACACCACCTTAGGATATGACTCCCAAACCATTGATGAGAGCTACGAGAAATGCTGACATGCAAACTATCTACTACATAAGCACATGAGTTGCAATAGATGTTGTTCATCCTTGTGATATTTGTACCAGCACTTCTCGCATCTCATCCACATGTCCACTTCTTCATATAATTAGACAACTTAGTATAGCGTGGCACCCCCTTCACAAAAATAAAGTAGAGATTCCTCCAGAGACCCTCTCCCATTCACCATTAAGTGACCATCAGAGAGATACTCCCACCACCCAGTGCTGATGACACCCAACACCACATTTCATTAATTTCTCCCTCCGTAGGAGCCATAATTAATATCGCATGCTCATCATTCCACGATGTCAAGATCACTTTGCCCATTAAGAAGGTTGCACCACCAATGACTGCATGGACTCATCTTGTTTATGCATTATCAACATCGCTTGGTTCTACAACAACAAAAATGGAATTGTTTCCATGTTTGTCAACTAGCACTTCCATATGCCAATCCCAACTTCACGACCTCTCATGAACTCCATCACCATTTGAAAACATCTTTCATTATGATGAGGATATTTTAGAGGCCATGATGGAACTAAAATTTCCATGGAAAGTCATGCAATGTCGCTCTTTATTCCTACCGGAAAAAGAATTTACACCTACTAATGCACCGAGTGGCACCATTTGCACAATAGAGACCAAGGATTTTCTACTAGCGGGTCATGTAGATTGGCTCAAAACCCCCATTCTAACCCATAACATGTTTGAAGAAGGGAATATGTCCAATATTTAATCCACAATAAATGTATATGTCTCCACTAATCCAAACATTACTGAATAAATATTGTTGGGGGAAACTTGTTCACCTGAAGAAGTTACCTCATACACAACCCTATTACGGGATTTTAGGGGCATCTTTTCATGGTCGTAATCTAAAATGCTTGTCTTTAGCCCTACAATTTTAGAGCATAACATTAAGACATGGCCTTATGCCTACCCCATTAGGCAAAAACAAGATGATGCTCACGTCAACAAGTACACATGAGGTGTAAATGTGGGCCCCACGACCTTTATATGTGTCATTTTTGCCTTTTTTCTTGAGACCCATATAGGATCCCACGAGCTCCTTTCAAAAAATTTCCAATCGCGTTGAGATCAGGACATCTTCATCTACATCATGGTACACTCCATTCAATTCATCAATTTTTTTCATTTTTGGGCCCATTTCACATTTCAAAGTACCCATCAGGAGCACCTTTTTGTGTTTTTGGATACATCTTCTTCATTGAGATGCATGTTTTTGTATACAAATGTTTTCACTTGGGATATTGGTTTCAAATTTTCAGGTTATTAGAAACTTCCACAATGAACTCAGTCCCCTAGCATCAATCGATAATTAAGGTATCATTCTTCACTAAGCATGATAGGTTTCGTCTGAAACTATGCATATCCTGACATCATTTCACTAAAATTAACCATAAGTTTCACCATCTCGACCATTTTTTTTTTCAGCGTCCACATGCACAAGATAAACGTTCACATTGGTTAATATAGTGTAGAAATTTTGAATAGTATAACACTTATTCACAGAGATTATCCTGATTATACACTATTTGTGGAATGCATGCATAATACATAACCTCCTCTACCATTGATCATCAATTTGCGGAATTAAGAAACAATCGCATGTGCACATTGAAGCATCAATCACACATATCAACACAGTATCTACTGGGGAAAGCATACAGCGGAAAACCCCCAACTATCTGTGTATTATAACGATAGAGAACATGTAACAATACGTAGTACAATACTCCTCACAAGTACTCAGTACTATCTCCACCTGTTACACACAAACTAGCTCAGATCTGAATCAAGTCACAGGTTCAAATCTCCTCTGTTGCTTGCCTGCCTCCACTGCGCAATCCTGCATGAGAATAGATGAGAATCAGCTCCAAATTCATATTCCCTTTGGTTATACCACGCAATCCTCATTGGAAATACTCAATCCATGCATGTGCAAATCTCATGCACAACTATAGTCACAACTGACAGCTGCCTTGCCCTTTCACTCACCTCTAACACTTGTCTCCA
>APFE031464012.1:124755-138278 GCA_000404065.3 Pinus taeda
AATACTCCTCACAAGTACTCAGTACTATCTCCACATGCTACACACAAACTAGCTCAGATCTGAACAAGCCACGGGTTCAAATCTCCTCCACTGTTTTCCTGTCTCTACTGTGCAATCCCTGTTGAGAATGAATCTGATCCAAGCTCGAATTCCCTTGGCTTGTACTGTGCAATCCTCATTGGCAATCTCAATCAATGATTGTGCAAATCTCATGCACAGCTATAGTCACAACTGATAGTAGTCTCACCCTTTCACCCACCTCTAACACTTATCTCCACTGAATTGTCCATGCACTGAGTTAACTGATGTATTCTTTAGTTGATTTATGAGTTAATAATTAGTGAATTAATTAATAATTCATTCACACCACTCATAACTAGTGTATTTGTCAGTTAGACTAAATACAACTAGTTCAACTAAGTCAAACTGAACACAACTCCATCAACTCCTCAATCAACTTCACCAAACTCAATCACTTGAGTTCTAACTGAAGTCCATCATGCAATAGCTCAACTAACCCATAGGAAAAGCGTATTTCCTTCTGGTAGTTGCATGTGCCACATACGTAGTCGAACTGAAGCGCTGCAAGAGGATAAGATAATGTTTATAGTCCAAATATTATTAGGAGCTAATAATATTCGACTGTTCTATTTTTGACTGGTAGTCTAAAAATAGACTACGCCCATACGTCTAAAAATAGAAGTCCATCTATTTTTACCAACATGACCAATCATCCATAAATAGCATCCTGCAACTCATAGACCATGATCCATATGTCTAAAAATAGACTTTGCGCCAAAAATAGCCTGGGGGCCCACTTAGTGAAGGCGACTTCTTTTCACTAAGCTCAATCATCTTGTTGCATTTTCAACATAAAGTTTCACCATCATGGATTACCCTAGTTTGTAGTTCCCTTGACACTATTAGTATCCATGACCACTTTGCGAGTCCCGAGAGCCATTTCATTCACATGTCTTGAAGATCAACCTCATTTATCTCTTCTTTGCTTTATGCTTACCCACCTTCTATCAAGCCACCATTCTTTTTGGATCATGATTAATGCACCACCTTATTTTTCACTTGGCCTAACATTCATACATATTGCAAAAGAGATTGAGAGATAAATAGCTTGCAAAAGAGATTGAGAAGGGGAAATCCTTGTTGAGAGCTATTGAACACCATTTCTCAAACAACTCCCTTCAAGTGTCTTAGATATTTTATTTGTAACTCTTCCACTATCAATAATCAATAAATAGGATCATTTTCCTACACCTTTGTTTTTTTGTTTTGCTTCACAAGCTTGTTTTATGTTATTTAGTTTAGCTTTAGCTTAGTTTTATGTATGCGTCATTTCCATTCCATTCAATGCTTTGTTGGTCCATGTTTGATCACTAACACCACTCATTTGTTTGCATATTCCTTATCAGAATCAACCAACTGCAAGGAAGGTGTATTTGGGACTCTCATGCAACTAAACACACCATACACCAATCTAACATATCTCAACCTAAATTCCATTGTAACATGTAGATAACTCAACAAGTGCTTCACTGCCACTCAATGAACCCCACTCGGCTCAACCATAAAATAGTTAAGTTTATTCACTGCAAATCATACATTCGGCCTAGCATTAACTAGGCACATTGAAAACCCGATCAAGTCCTGTATAATGTGGGATCTTCCAATTCACTCTTAGAAGCATTAAGCTTCCTTAAGTTGATAATCATAGGTGTAGACATCATCCTACAATTATCCATCCTAAATATCTTCAAAATCTCAACTGCATACTTGTCATGCCCTAGGAAAATCTCTCCTAGTTGTTGCCACACCTCCAATCCCAAAAGGTAGTGCATCAATCCAATATCCTTCATCTTGAACTTTGTATAAGGCCTTCTTTAGTTTGCATACATGAGACTCCCTCCATTGCACCTCAAATCCCTAAGGTTGATCAATATACACCTATTCCTTAATTACCCCATTGAGGAAGGAAATCTACACATCCATCTAATGAATCCTCCACCTCATCTCTGAGGCAATAGATATAACTTCCCTAATATATGCATATTTGGTGGCATGCTCGTAATCAAATCCCTCCTTCTGGAGAACCCTCTTACCAAAAACCTTGCTTTCTTCGACATTGTGATTTGTTGCATGCTTGATATTGTATATCCATTAAGAAGTGACCACTTACTTCCCCTCAAGAATTGGTACTATATACCACATGTCATTCCTCATGACAAAACTATACTCTTCCACCATCTCATCCCTCCAATCTTACTAGTCTACTACCTCCTAAAAGGTAAAAGGCTCAGAATCACTAATGTTGTTCATCAAGGCAATATAACTAGAAAATATGATTGGTGGTCTAATATCCCTAAAATTTTTGCTAGGAGCCTCCACATGATCCTCAACATCCCTCAATGTGTGCTCATCCCATCTCAACCTCCTCTTAACAAAGCTTAAAGGAACCTCTCGCTCATCCTCTTGATCGGAATATTGTGTCTATATTATTGGTGTTGCTAGTCCTTCCTTAGCCTTTGGAGCCTCTCACTCCCAATCCTTTACCATTAATAGACATATCTTATGTGACCTCCTAAAGGTCCTACGCTCCTCAAATATGAAATCTTGGATAACTACTATCTTCCTTTTATGTAGGTTGTAGACCCTGTAGGCCTTTGAGATCTCACTTATCCAACAAAAATCCCTCTCTCATATGAGGGCTCCAACTTAGTCATCTTATTTGATGCAATATGGACATACACTGGACTACCGAAGATGACAATATGGGTCACCTTCAGTCTCACTCCTGAAAATGCTGCCTCGGGAGTCTTGTCCTCCACCGCCCTATGAGGACTCCTATTTTGTAGGTACATTGTCATGTTACAAGATTCTTTGCACAGGATCATAAACAAATCTTATTCATGGATCATTTCCTTTTCTACTCCAGTTATGGTCCTATTCTTCGTCCCTAACACTCAATTTTGATGTGGCTTATAGGGAACTATCGCTTCTTTCTTCCTTCATGCCTCCCCACAGAAACTGTTGAACTCATTAGAGGTATACTCACCCCTATTATTTGATCTCAACACGTTGATTGTCTTCTAGTTTGATTCCCAAAAAGAGCTTTAAACTCTTGAAATTGGTTGAATACCTCATCCTTCGCCTTTAGGAAGTAAATCCATGTCCTCCTAGAATATCCATTTATGAAGGCCATAAAATAACTATACCTAGAGATAGAATTTTCTGATATGGGACCATAAATATTGTAATGCACCAAATCCAACACTCCCTTGGACCTAGTCTCATCATTAGGAAGTGTTGCTTTGGCATGCTTTCCAAACACACATCCTTTGCAAACACCATCCCACTCCACATTAAACTTCGGAAAATTGGTGACCATATCTCATAATAGTGGTAGAGTCCTATAGTGTAGGTGCCCCATTCTCATGTACCAAAGCTCACTTTAGTTGCCACCATCATGTACAAGGACTTCCATTGGTTGTCCTTTCAACAAATACAAGTTTCTCTCTTTGTTGTTGATCACTCTCCTTACTCTAGGATTAACTCCTTTCAATTTGATAAACACCTCACCTCTTGTGAAAAATCCTCGAGTCCTTTATCCTCAATAGCTGAAACGGAGAGAAAGTTCTTCTCTAACCCAGGCACATACAATAGTTCATTTACCTCCATAGGACTCCTAGAGTCTAGTTGGAACTATATGTTGTCAATACCTTCCACTGCATACCTAGAATTATCACCAAGCTCCACACGAAAGTCATGGTGCTCCTAGGCCATACTGGTGAAGAGATCGTGAGATCTCATCATATGACCTTATGGTGAAAATTAATGATGAAAACAAATCTCTTATGCTACTTTGTTGACTTTAAAAAGGTTTTTGACACTAGACCCAGGGCAAACCTTTGGAATAGGATATAAGAGATTAAAGTGCCTCTCAAGTAGAGAGTTTTTGTGGCAATATTATATGAGAACATTATTGCCAACTTGTAGAACTAACAACTGGTTAGAAGAAATTAACTGCAATATCAAAGTCAAGCAAGCTTGTCCCTTATATCCTATCAAAAACCTTTATATCCTACTCTTGACATATACATTAATAATTTATAGGATTATTTGGAAAAACAAGGTTGCATCAACGCAACTCTTGTTGCTATTCTTCTTCTTGGTGTTGATAATATTGTTCTCCTATCAAGGAGTCTCTATGATCTTTGTAAGCAACTAAGAGTCCTCAAGGCTTTTTCCTTCAATATGGGTGTGACTGTTAATATTGAAAAAATAAAATTCATGATAATTAAGTCCAAAAATATCATCTATGATACTTTTGTACATGACAACAACAATTTGGAGGAAGTATCTTCATAGAAATACCTCAAAATCAAAATTCATCACAGTCTCAACTAGGATTATATTATTGAGAAAGGGTTAAATGGAGGGTGGAAAGCTTATTATGGGCTTGGAAACAATTGTAATTCAATGGACCTTTGGATGTGGGATAAGAAAAAAACTCCACTTTGATGCTCTTGTTACTCCTTTTATTTTATATGTATGTGAAGTTTAGGGATCCCATATCTCTTAGGAGTTGTGGTGAAGGATAAAGCAGATCTAAAAGAACTTTCTAACCTATAACCTCAAAATGAAATGAAATACATCTTATCCTATCATTTTCATAAAAACAAGCTTGTTCCCCATAGATAATATAACTATGCCCAGATACTTAATGTATAAGAATAAGTTAAACAACATGGAAGACAAGTGGCTCCGAAAATTTTCTTTAAGTTCCAACCAAAACCACCTTTGATTCAAGTAGGGATGGTAGAAGGATGTTAATTTTTGGTTAAATAAATGGGGAATAAGGATGAGATCATTTTGAAAAATAAAGGTAATATTAAAATTATTATTAAATAAAAATTTAAGGAGAATATGTGGTGTGATAAAGAGCTAGAGGGAAAAAGAAAATTAAGATATTATAAGGAGGTGAACAACCCTCTTATGGAAGATCAAAATTATCTCTTTGTTTTGATGAGTGTAAAGAAAAAATAAACATTGCTAAAATTGAGATTTGTAATGAAATTAGGCATTGGTCATTTTCAAAAACACCTTGGGATGAAACAATTTGCCTCCTTTGTGACACTAAGAGGGTTGAAGATTAAAAGCATGTTCTCTTAGAATGTCCACCATATGTAGATATTAAGTCTCATTTTCATAACATTTGTCACATGACCAACCATCTTCATCTTTTTTTAACAAAATGAGAATAGTGTATTTAGTCAAAATTTTGTGACCTAGATTGTGGTTTGTACAACATGTGTTTACATGGAGATTCCCTCAAGGCAAACTATACATGTAACCGTTTTCCCATCTTTATCTTTCTTAACTATTTGTCTGCTAACCATCTTAAGAAACATTGGGTCCTTAAAGGTGTACACTCTCCAAAAGCCCTATAAAAGCTTACAAAAATTACATTGCATAGCAAAATTTTGACATTTTCTCTTTACTAAACATCATGGTTGTTCTCCTCTAAGCGAGGAACATTCAAATCCAACATGTTTTTATTACCATTTCTTTATGTAGATGAATTGGAAAAAATATGTTGAGATAAGAATACTCACAAATTCTCTAGTAGCTACCCGTGGGCATCCAACTTGCCATCCATTCTTTTTTGCTTGATATGATTTTCCACGATCTTCTCTGAAGAATTAATTGCAACATATCAAAACTAATTCAATTTTGCACATAGTAGCACTTGGTTGGCCTCTATCTTGTCTAAACGTTGCTCCAAATATTCTATAGTCGAGCAGTCATTTAAATCTCCTTGGTCACAAGTATACATAACTAGAACAATATCACTAAGAAGCTCGCAAAGGAAGAGGAAGGTTGGTCACTAGGTGAGCCTTCCCTCAATAATACATAGAACAAAAAACAAAGATGCACCCGGCCTTAAAGAAGACGAAATCTCCGCAGAGTGCCAACCCCAATATAGAAACTTTCTTAGAATCCCGAGCACAAAATTTTGACTAGGCAAGTTGAAAAGGCACCAAGAAGAAAAAATTTCTAAAATTGAAGCTTCATTCCATGTCAACAACATATTATTGTCCTGGATTGAAGGTAGCTATGCTACGAAATCAAGGAGGAAACTACCCAAATCAACATAATAGAATTCATTACCTATTTCTCTCCATCAATGGTTTTGATTGAAATTGTATCACTTTAGCGGAGAAGCCTAACCACTATGAAGAGAAGTATGTCAATGGGCATCCTTCCAATGGCTTGAGCCCAAGAGGCCAAGGGAGGAGGTGGTGCAAAGGGACTTATCCCATTCTCCGCAACTACACTCCCACTCCATCTGCTCTTTCCCAAAGAAACAAAAGAATCTTTGAGAAAAAACATATTAAAATTGTTGAAGGCTATCAATTCGTCCATGATTCCCATATATGTTCTATGAATTAATATGATTTTAGCTCCCATTAATACAAATCCTTTTCCCTTAATAAAGACGATATGTGAGCATTTATTGGGGGATTAGGTGGTGGCATAGGCCACCTAGCAATCTGAACCCAACATGTCTCCACGTATCTGTTATGGATTTTGTTAGGTGTGGAGTATGATTGTTCAGAGGTCTCCGTTTCAGCCGGATGTATACCCCAGGAATTTTGTAGCGGTCCCCCAGCGGGGGTTTTGGGGGAAGCGCCCCTGAAGCTAAAAACAAATGTAAAATTGCCTTGTAAAATTATAGTAATTTCTAGTCAATCTAAGCCATTCATTAGGCAGATGATCTGACGGTAGAACTTATGTTTAGTTTAGGGTTTTTTGCCCTAGAAGGAAACCCCTCTCTTTGTATGAGGGCATTGTATTTGAGGTTGTGTAATAGATGTGTATTCTCCGAGAGAGAAGTAGAGAGGTGAGACTATGAAGGAAAACAGAGGATATTACAACAAATTTGTTGTAGGTTGTGTCTCTTCATTTTGTTGGATAATAGAAAGGAAGGACTGGTTGTTCGGGGTGGACGTAGCCCAAACTGGGTGAACCATGTATATCTGTGTCTCTCTTGTTTTATGCGTTTTATGTGTTTATATTTCTGCAATATTTTATGTGTTCCATTGCTCCGTAATATATAATTTTATACCAGATTTCATTTATATTAAGTGGATTTCACCTTAGAACATAGTTAACTTTTGGGGGAGGGGCCTTGTTCGTCCTTACATTCCACTTCCAAATCAAATTTTGATGAATTTTCTTAGCCATTACCTAAGGAATGAGAAAATTGAAGGAGATGTCATTCTTGATGAGGACCCCTTCATCCAAATTCAACCCTACTTTTGCAAGTTGGTCTATTGCAAAGTTTGATAAATACTTGGCAATTACTGGGGGGGAGGGCGGATCAATAATTGTCTCTTTTCAATTATTTAGCTCAACTTAATTTCCTTTTTCAAATATCTTCTTTTACAACTAATGGCTTACATATATGTTCAACCATTAATTGTTTCTTTTGCAATTAGAGAGAGACATTTGCTTATATACATATTATGAATTCAAAAGCATTCACACAAATGAGACATTCGACAAGCAATGCATGAAGACACAAGATATAAGTGGAAACCCATAAATGGAGAAAACCACAAATATTTGGTTGAAAGTGATGTGAAGGAAAGCTCCCACTCCCCTATTACATCAAATTTTCTATAGGTTCCACCCTACAAGAGGTTGCCCCCTCAAGTCTTCTACAAGACCCTTAAGAGGTTGCTACCTCAACAAGCTACAATTTGTTATTTATCAAGCTACAAATTGAAAGGAGACTACAATCCCTCAATCAAATTACAAATCAGATTTGTTGGTTACTCAATTTTTGTTTATGTTCTGAAATTGATTTATGTCCTCTTTTTTGTTTGTTATCCTCTTTGCTTCTCTACTTCAAGTTTGCTCCAATTCTACTACACTTTCTCTTCCTCTTTTCTCCTTACTAGGCTTGTTCAAGACTAAAAAAAAAGAGATTCTATTTCATTCAAAATGGCATCTTTTGTACAAAGAGTTTTTGACTGTTTGAATTCCATGGAGGAATTGAAGAGTTATCACTTGGTCTTCTAGAGTTGTTCACAATCTACCTCTTCATTTCTAAATCTGAAATTTAGTGTAAATTTTGTAATATTAAGAGGATTTGAAATATAAGCCAACAACAATGATTGCAACAATAGTCTACCTTTTCACATCACATCACTTAATCAACCTTTGCACATTAAGCAATCAACAATAAAAATTAACATTGCATCTTCAAGCAACATTAGCATCAAGCATCCTTAACATTAACATGACTCAAGCAACCTTAACATCAACATGACTCATGGTCATTTGACATCAATGATGACATTGCCAACATTCTCCCCCTTTGGAATTGATGGTAACATTATGCTCCTCCCCTAAGGGTAATCCTTCTTATTTCTCCTAAAAATTACTTCTCCTTCTCCTTTCCTCACCCCCACCCCCTTTGACATCAATGACAATGGGGTTTATTTGGTGAACAAAATTCCATATTGATGTGAAATGGTTACAAAAGAAACATCAAAAACCATATCCATACCTCAATATCATTTTAATGTTAAGGTTTGAATAAGAGACTGAGTTTGACTTGTTTGAATTATTGATTGGTATTCATTGTGTTGTTGTTATTTACTAAGAAATATAAGTTTGAATGTGCAGTTCACTTCGTTTCCATACAATTTCACTATGTTATTGTTCCTCAAATCACTGGGCTTGGTTATGAACAACTACACCATAGTGATCCATTTATCTTTAACTAGAGTTTAAAACCTTGAGATTATCAAACCCTCATTTAAGACTAATAACCTCAATTTATCATTTTAAACTCAAACTTGAGACCTTCATAACCATATCAATAAACTTTTTAGGTATCTTCTGCATTAAGCATCTTCAACTGGAGTTTAAACCATGTGAAACCCCTTAAAACCATTGTTTCATCTAATATTGTACTACTTGAGATTTTTGAATTAGTTTATGATTGTATTTCACCAACATCGTGAATTGTGTTTATGCATATAAAAGAATTGCTAAGAAATGAGAGTTTGGCATGCCAGTTCAAACTACATTCGAGCTATGAGAATGTCATATTTCATCTGGCTCCTACATATGAAGAAGTGTAATATCACATTGGTTTGATACCTCTAATAATTTTGTGTGTTATCTTGGTTTAATTGGCACAGAGTTAAATTGACGTCTCAATACCATTCTTTGTCACATACATATGAATATTCTTATTATTTGAGATTGTATGAAGCCTCAACTGGCAAACAATTGTTGGAAATATATTTCATTGCTTGTGAATAAGTTGAATTGAAGAATTATTATATGTCCAAGCGGAATTAAAGCATTGTACTCTACAAATTTTTTTGCCATTTCTTTAAACACACTCGGCCCTATGACTTTGAGAGCTAGAAACACTATCTGCACTGACCAAATGATCAATGTGTTTGTTCCTTGCCTCTTATGATACAAATATGTAAGGGAAGATAAAATCAACTCGACATTTGCATGCATTCAATGAAATTGAGTTGACTCTGATGGGAAGAAGTTATGGAGGATGAATTACAAATGACTTATTGCTGTGTTATGCTTCAAGATTTTTGTGTGTTACATTGTCTATGTGGCACAACCTCTACCACGATTTTTGGCACAACATGCATTAATTTTTGTGCATTAACCTTTTATTCACTTGACACATTGTCTATGTGACATGACCTATGGCACAACCTGCCTCCTTGTCCAAATTCCATTATATAGTTATGACATGCCTTAGCATAAATTGTCCCTCTGACACCTACGTTACACTTATTTGTCTTTTTCTATAATACAGATCCTTTAAGTGTTTGTTCCATTCGTTCTTCTGCTGTGACCTATCACCTCTGCTCTCAGACATTTTCTATTGAGTCTGCCATCCCTGTCATCTTTGATGCTTTGTTCCTTTGTTCCATACTCTTCTCTACATTAACTTTTATTGTAGATTGTCCTTATGGGTTACACACACCCTCTCTTATGATACCTCAAGTCTATTTGGATCGTCATAATGTTGATTCTCTCAGTATTCATTATCCTAAGTGGATGCTTTGAATCCTATTAATATGATTCACGCTATATGCTTCTTATGATAGAATACCTCTGTTAAACTCATGACATTCTCTGTGAAACCTCCTCTGCAACTTTGTTGCATAAGCTAAGTACAATGTCATTTTCTATGAATACTTTTCTTATGTGTAAGCATGTATGAATGTCACCCTAGGAATACTTAATACTTGGTCATGTACCTTTCTTTGGAACTCATACAAAAATAAGTCATGCTTCGATGTTGCATTGTTTTCTTCATAACTTTGTGGCTCTTTTCATGTGGCCAACATACCTTTAATATGATGAGACTTGTGCTCAATATCTTCATTCATTTCATGTACATTTGATTGTACCTTTGTGTAAGATGATTCTTTAGATACTTAATTTTTCAGTCAAACATTATTTGCTTCATATTTGTATTCTCTGTGTTGGTCATTACTTGCTTCAATGTATTCTATGTAGTATATGTGTTGGGCATTGCTTGATTCAATGGATCATATGTTTATATTTTTCAAGTTGGAATTCTTCTACATATATATCTATGAATTCTCAAACCATTCTTGACTTTATCACAGTAGTTGCAAAGAATATGATCTACAATGAATATGGTTTAGATGTTGATCACATGACATTTCATGATGAGGACTTCTAGAAACCAGACATACAAATATATAGATTATGCTCCTCTTGTCTTTATGTCATCACATTTGCTTTCATTTTATATATTTGAAGTGATCTCTTGCTTTTCTTTCTTCTTAGTTCAAAGAATATCAATTGAGTACATAATCAATACAAATTCATTTGATGCATAGGCCACACATATTCAAAGTCATTAAAGCTGAAGAATATTGAAGGATTCTAATGATGCATAAATATACTTTGAGTTAGACTCATATTCAAAAAAATTTGACTAGGTATACAAATGTTTAGATAGATCACATGTATTTTGAACATGTTTATTTACTTGTCAAATATACATTTTTGCACAAGATTTTGTACCAAAGGATAAAAACTTTTGAATGATGGACCAACGTGATGGTATCCTTCATGATGTTTAGATGGTTTGTTGTAGGTACAAACTGATCTTTATTCATGTTGCTTCTCTGGATGCCTTAAAGTCTTGACACTTAGACATTGTTTCATTCTTCTTTTCTTCCTACTGTTGTTTATATTATTTTTGTTTTTGTTCGTATACTCCTGTTGCTCTTCTTATTGTTGCTTCTATAGAGTCTCCCCCTTAGATAGTCCATTATTTTTATATTCTCTACATTCCTTTGAAGCTCCTCTTCGAAGCAAAGGTAATGAGAAGAGGGAGCAAGAACTATCACCAATTTGTGTTTTAGATATTTAAATGGCTCTCTTGCTAGTGGCTTAATAAATATATCTTCTATCTTCTCTTTTGTTAATATATATTCCAGCTTCACTGTTTGCTCAGCCACCTGTTCTCCAAGAAAGTGATACTTTATTGGGATATGTTTAGTCTTTGAATGAAGCACTGGATTTTTTGAGATGCTTATTGCACTAGTATTATCACATTTAATGAATATTGGTTCATTGAAAGTTACCTTCATATCTTATAGAGTTTATTTCATCCACAACACTTGTGTGCAACAAGCAACAACCGTTATGTATTCAACTTTTATTGTAGATAAAGATACTGAGGATTTCTTTTTACTCAACCATGCAACCAATGATTCTCCTAAGTAGAATGCACCACCACTTGTACTTTTCTTGTCGTCTATACAATTGGGCTAGTCTACATCTATGTATGTTGTCAATGTGAAGTCTTTCCTTTTGGGTGTCACAGTCCATAATTTGTAGTCCCTTTCAAATATTTGAATATACTTTTTGTTGCTAGTAGATGACTTTGTTTAGGTTTTTACTAATATATCACCACCAATCTGACTGCCAACATTATATCTGGTCTAGAGGTTGTTAGATATACTTAACTACCTATCATATATCTGTAAATCTTCTAATCAACACTAGCTGATTCATTATCTGCACACAAATTACATCCAATTTGCATAGGTGTTGAGACAGGTTTACAGTCTTCCAATTTGAACTTCCTAAACATATCCTTTAAATATATCTCTTCAGAAATGAATATACCTTCTGACTTTTGTAAAATTTGTAGCCCCAAGTAAAAAGTAAGCTCCCCAATCATTGACATCTCAAACTCAGACTTCATCTCGTTAGTAAACCATTGCACCAAATTGTCTTTGTTGCTTCCAAACATAATATCATCTACATACACTACCATAATTAGGAGTTCATATTCATTAGATTTTATGTACAAGTAACAATCAACTACACCTCTCTTGAAACCCTGCTTTTGTAGGTACTTTTCCAACCTAGAGTACCATGACCATGGTGCCTATATAAGTCCATGCACTGCCTTCTTTAACCTGCATACATCATTTGATTTATCTGACAATAAGAAGCCCTTAGGTTGTTCAATGTAGACTTCTTCATCAAGTTATCTATTCAGAAATGTGGACTTTACATCCAACTGGTACACTTTCAAATCTTTATAACAAGCAAAGGCAAGAAACATTTGAATTGCCTCCAATCTTGCCATCAATGCAAAAGTTTATTCATAGTCAAGACCTTCTACCTGTGAGTAACCCTTTATAGAAATTCACCTACAGAACAAATCGATATATGCAATGTCCTAAAGCATAGTACTTGTTCTACTTCTACAAAACATTAAGCAGAAGCATAATCAAATTCATGAGCAACATCAAGTAGAAACATGCATAACTGATCAAGAGAAATAATCACACATAACACAAGATATATCCAAGGGAAAGCACCAGCATAAAACCCCAACCATGTATTATCAATCAAGTGTAGATACTCAACAACATACAAAAAGAATCAGCTCAATAGCTATCCTGCTCTCTCTGTAACCAGAAGATCCTGATGATCTTCAATTAGAAGATGAAAATCATGGACTACCTAGGCCTCAATATATAGGCCACTAGTCCTCCAATCTCCTATAATAGATCCTTCTCCATGCAAGGAATACTTACTAGAAATATCCAAGCATCTAATAGTACACTGTCCCACATCTGATCTCAACTGGGTCTCTGACAGAACTGACATGCAACAATTATCTATGAGTGAATTCTCAGTTATCTAAAATAATAGTTGTCACATGCATGCAAGAATTAACAAACTATATTTTATTATTTTAACAACTTGTTAAAATAATCTAACTGGACATGACGAGTTAGAACTAAGTCAACTGATTCTCTCATTATAGAACTGAACCTTATCTCCTTTAATCAAGGGATAAATTCCTAAATCAAGGAAGAAAATAATTGCATGATCTCCCAAAGACTTCAAGTTTAATTTTCCATAATTAATTAACTCATGGAGATTAATTAATT
>APFE031464022.1:4077-103581 GCA_000404065.3 Pinus taeda
AAATCGAAAGAAGAAAAGAATGATTCATTAGAAAATATGTTACAATGCTCATTATATAGCATTACTCGGTGAAGATCCCAAGGTAATGAACTATAGTGGGTGAAGATCCCAAGGTAATGAACTATAGTGGTGATCAATGAGAAGACTCAACACCTACAACAAGTTCCGGAGATAACTAGTGAGTTGCGGAGTTAAAGAAGGAGCAAATCAAGGAGTAAATCATGCAAAAGGAATCTTGCATGCAATCCCATGCTCTAACTAAGAGTCCGCATGTAGATGTGTAGTAGTTGCATGCTCTAACTAAGAGTTCGCTTGCATGCAATCCAATGCTCTAATTGAGGGTCCACATGTAGGTGTAGAAGTTCCAACAAGTATTCCCGTGTTACTGATACAATATCCATGGAGCATAACCAAAATATTCGAGAGAGGAAAAACTACATATTAAAAAAAGAAAAAGCCAGAACTAAATTGTCACGGACTATATAAGTTAGATCTACAATTTCATCAATGTGATACATATGTAATTTTCCAAAAATTCTATTCAGAAAAGCTCAAACTTGCATCTTCTGTAATATATATGCGCAAAAATAATGGCAATATAAAATTAAGATTGATAAATTACTAGTATAAATAGACAAAGTTTTCTACATTGTTTCAATAGTATAATAATGAAAGAGGAAAGGCCAAATCAAGAATTTGTGAAGCTTCTAAACAAAATCCGCTAATATGCCATGAAAGAGCATTAATGTGGCCATTGAGTGCCCGTTCGTTCTTAAGAGAACCGATGATCCCACTAATTTCAAAGGTTGCCTGAAGTAAAATATTTTGAAAAAATATATTTAATCTTGCTTCTATTTAGCGTTCACAGAAAATAAAAGCTCCTACAAAACGCTCTCTGAAGTAGCTCCTTTATAGGTAGAGTAATAGAAGTATATTTTCATTGAACCTTATTAATCTACATGCTCACTGGATGCATATTGCATTCATTCATCACTTTCCACCTCGAGTATTGACTTCGTGATTGCATTATGGTTTAGGGTGTTTGGTTTCTTTAGTGATGCATCGTCCTATAATATGCATCAGAATCAGCATTGTGTATGGACAAACATGACTTCAAATTGGCTTTCATAATGTGGACCATATTAAGGTTAGGAAGAAACCCTAAATTTAAAAATTAAGGTTTCCTTCATGTTTTATCCTAATTCATATACCTTTAAGGGTGCTTTTTCATCATCATTGCATGACATGATGGGAAAAATCATTGATTTTGATATTCATTTAAGCTCATGATTAATTCCCCATCTTAGCATGTGCATTAGGGTTTGGAGTAACTATTGTCTCTTTTGAAACCTTGTGCCATTGTGAGTGGCTTAAATGTTATTTTCAAGGTTCAGATAAAGAGAAACAATGACACATGCAACTTAGTACAAGTTGGCTCTACTGAAAAATGATATAATCAAGTCATTTTGGGAGATTGGGCATAAATCTTTCTTGGAGAATCCAATTTCGATGAGACTTGTGGCATTGGAAGGAAGACTTAGAGGGATACCATATGTTACAATTCCAAAACTTAGAGATTTGAACTTTTAGAGACACAACAAATTGAAGATAGAGATCCTAAAATCAAGAAAAAGATTGACTAGAATTAAGAAAAATTGGATGGATGATTTGAAAAATGCTATCGAAGCCAAGATAAATAGTTTTATCTATGCCATGGAAGCTGATATTGATGGTATGAAATCATATTGGAAAAAAGGCATGAAATATTTGAAGAAAGACATGGAAAGTTAAGGAAGGTGGGACAAAACTACTACAAGAAAGGCCTTCTAATGGTGAAAAGGTAGTAGAGGAAACTTATGATGAGAAAGAAAGTAATGTTAATCATGATTTCATAGAATCTATTGTTGTATTGAAGAGCCAACATATTGTGAATAAAATTCAAGCAGAGAAATATCAAGAAGAAAATGATCAACAAAAGTCAAAAGAAAAAGATACTCATGAACCAACCCCATAGAAAGAAGAAATGAATCTGACCATATCTTGTAAAGCATTGGCAAGAATTACCACTCTTCAAACTCTCAAGATAGCAGAACATATGAAGAAGAAAAAGGTTCAATAAGTGAAAGATCACATCTAGCATCAAGAAATGAATACAAACAAATGTCTCTGAAGCAAGCTAAGAAGGATAATAAATTATCACCAAAGTACTATGGTCCTTACAAGTACTGCATGCTAACATTCCTAACAATTACTTATACAAATAAGCATTCCAATGAATTATGGATCAACAAAGGTACAACAAACCCAAAGTATTAATTAGTGATTGGAACAATCACTAAATTTGTTCACGATTAAGTAATAGTATTCAATATTAACAAATGTAGTGTTATGAGCTTAATCACAATTGTTTGACTACTTTGATTACCTTGACACTATGACAAGAATATGACCATAAAATATTTATGTTATCTCAAAAAATTTATTATGTCATTCCCTAGGCTTATATTAGTTTATTTGACCACTTCTCAGTTTAGATTTTACTGATAACTACTCATCCATAAAAAATAGTTGTCCATAGAAGGCTCTGGAAATTTCTTTACAAGGAATTTTTACGTGAACAGAAGCCCATCAATATTTGCTGCAAAACTATGTTAATATTGGATAGAATGTACCAACATAACACATCAATGAAGTAAAATCTTTATGAAATAAATAAAAGGAATAAATTGCTGAATCCTGGAAACCCATCTTTGTCGTGAAAGTGTGAACCAACAACATGCATCAATTAAGTAAAATGAATAGATCCATAAACAATGCAAATTCTATGAAATAAATAGAGGAACCCTAGGAGGTGATCGTCGTTGTGGAGAAAATGTAGGCTCATGTCTGCATGTGGGACAGGAGATGTTACGACTAAACCATTCGAGAATGGAATGTGATTGATAAAAGTGGTTGCATTTCAATTGTTTTGCAGGCTCCTCATTTTTAAACTTCTCGAGACAAATTGCGCACATCATTTCATCAGCGTCGTCCGGGGGAATTATATGGTCCGGCAAACCATCCACTAGTTGTGTAGGCCAACTACTTAGCGCTTCCTCTCTAGAGTAATTTAGCGATATAGTCATAATTTCGCATTTGAAACTGAAGTTATATGTACCCTCTTGTATATGTTGTATCGTCTGATGCCAACTGAATCTGGAATTCCAAATTATTTGGGTGGAGTACTGGACTATATTGTGGGGTTGGCGAAAGTCCAGTAAGTATCGAATTACAATCATATTTTCAGCCAACCTAAATGTGGTGAGATAGTCATCATTCACATTTTCATGGCTTAGACTAATTCTGCGCCGCCGTAATTTTATCAATATGATACATATGTAAGTTTCCTAAAATCCTATCTGCAAAATCTCAAGCCTGCATCTTTTGTAATATAAATAGACAAAAGTATTGTGTGCATCTTATTGTATGTCTGAATTTTTTGTTATAAATTGTGAATTAACTTCCGTAGAGTAGTAGAGTAGTAGAGTAGGTTTGTGTCTTGTGATTTTGAAAAAACTTATAAACAATTGTAAATCTACACCATAATTTCTACATCGTATCAGAGTAGGAATTTAGAATTTGTTTCTGAGGAGGTTTGAATTTGCAGTTCATTATAACAAGATCCTCTTAAGAGTTGAGAAGATGACCCTCAAAAGATTGAGGCTAGAGTGTTCCTTGGAAGGAAACTCTAATTTCATTGAATGGAAGGATCACATGGAGGAGGTATTTGATGACAATGGATTGCTAGAATACATCAAGAGAGATGTTACAAAGCAAGTAGAATAAGATGCCCAAGACATTTCTCATTGGAAGAAAGATGTAGCCAAGGCTTGGAGAATGATATTGGAGGGAGTAATCGACCACATTGTGAGCAATATCCATGGGAAAAAAAATCCTTATGCAATGTGGTAAGCACTGAAAAATCTATTCTAAAATAGCAGTGACCACAAAAAGTTGGTGCTCAAGGATAAACTTTGAAATATCAAGATGTAGAATATAAAACATTTTGACCACTTCCAATATACATTGGGGTTTCAACCCAAAGAATGCATTACTATCCCAAGCTCCTTTGTTGTGATACATCCACCTCCTGATCCTTGTCAAACAAGCTAAAATCCTCCATGAACTTATACATAACCTCCATCCCATATTCCTTTAGTAGATAAAGCCCTTCTCTTATTTTTTGACCATGCTAATCTACCATCCATCCCATATTATCTCATGAGCCTTGTGTAAACCACCAATTCATTCAAGGATGGGGATTTTGATGCATACTCTAACCATATTTGTTAGATACTTCCCCCTTGTCTTACTTATGGTGTCTTGAGTTGGCCTCCTCTAAATATGCCCCAATCTCCTTAAATTATTTGGATGGTAGCCTTTGAATGCTAACCCCATTTTACTGGAGATCCTTGACATGTCCCTTGAAATTTTGATTCAGCCCCATGATCTATTTTATGTTAGTGAGTCAAAAGCTTTAGATTTTTTTTCCACATATTCAGTCATGACGGAACACTATACCACTAGTTTTAAGAATCTTGTGGTTACTATCACTACAATAAATGTATATTGTGTTTTAGAGGAGACAAGAATTGTATATTTCCCTTTGGGACACTCCAAAAATATTTTGATGCACCCTATTTCTCTAACACTCTAGTCTACTTTATGACCTTAATTCCCATTCCATGTTCATCCATGTGGACGCACCTTACGATGTTTTAGGACAACCTAATGTCCTTGTCAACTCCCTCTCATCTTCCTTGTGAGGTTTTATAGGACTTGTGTATCCAACAACAAATTTGGGAGATGAATACCATCAATGTAGAAAGTCAAGGGGTTTTCAAGCCATTTATTTAGGGTTCCCACTAGTATAGTCCCACCATATGATCAACCCAATCCCTAAATTGGGGTCTAGTGCTATTTCAATTAATTATTAGATGATCACGGTGGGCCATAATTCTAAGTTAAATTTTATGAATCTTCATAGGATATTATTGGAGATACTTGAGGATAAACCTCCTTGTCTAAAGGGTTAAGGAAGGATTTTGACATCAATATCGAACCATCAACCATATCCTCAACATATCAAACCATCAATCAAGAATACAATTGAGGTGAAGCATGGGCATCCTCTGTGGCCCACATTGTTCAGGATATATATCAATCTCTGAATGCCTCTACACTCCACCAACTGTGCATCAATAAAATTTTGGCTTTCCCCACTGTCCACCGAGATGGATACACAATTGTCCCTGCATTGTGCCTATGATTGCCAAAATTGCAAAATTAGGATTTCCCATGTCAAAATTTTAATTCAATACTAACCATGCATTGGAAGGCCATTAACACAATAGTAAGACATAAAAAATGAATAATTGACACAATTACAAAATATAATACATACATTCAATTTTATATCACAAGGTATCTAGATGTTAATTAAGCAAGTTCACACGAAGAGAGAAAGGAAATGTCATGATACATTGTTCAATTTGTAATCAAGAGAATTATCTTGGATAAGGGAGAAGTAACATTTAGTTTCTTTCTCATATATAAAGGAAAAATTATGAAGCAATGTCAAATTCCTTTTGTTAAGAAATGTTGTTGTAAATGATGTTAGAAGGCTTGCATTGTAGGCAAGACCCTCACACCATACTAGATTGTCTTAACCAAAGCATGTTAACCATGTCGAGGGATCTCAAATTTCATGAGAATATTCAATGAGTGACCATAAATGAGGGGTATCAAAGTGGCTAATAATCATAGTTTATGGTGGATTATTGTCATCGTACATAACATCCATGGTCCAAGTCATTTGCTTGGTGCCCAATGTTGTTGAATCATTGTATTTCATCATGGTAGCATATCTTTCCTTTTTTCAAGAAACAATATATTGAAAATAAATTAAGTTACATCTCATGCAAATGTTCAATATTGTTGTGTTGTGAGTGATTTTCATGTTATATGTATCGTATACCTATAATCACTTATCTCAAGCCTATTTTAAGAAATAAAGGAAGAGGTGCAAGGCCTTTCCATAAGGACTCCCACCAACTCCTCTCCTCATAACAATCTTTCAAATGTTGGCCCATAAATCAAACACATGCCCTTGTTTCTCTAGTTTGGAAACCCTTGGATGGATTTGACAATGAACTCCTCCCAAACACTACTTTAACCATCTATTGAATGCCTTTGATTGGTATGTGTAAATGAATTTGATTGATTCCTGGAGAGGTGTGAAATCTAATTTTTCATTGACATAATGCAAACACGAAATTTAACCCTAGGTAGTCAAAATTTCAGCCTTACAAATCTCTCATCCAATATTAAATACTTCACTAATTAGTTGAGTGGTAATATTCTTCAAAACATATTAAATATTAGAGGCATTCATATTAATAGAAAAAATAAGAATAGTATTTAATATTAAGTTATAATGCAAGTAGCTGCCAAGTTGACATATGAGACCCCCTTGTTTGTGAGATAAGGGATTCCCTCCATTTATTGCTTTAACTATTTAATCTATGGAGGTGTACATACCTTAATTTCCTTTGGATCCAAACGTGTGACCTTTAAAGAGGAAACACTTTAACACAAATCGAACAAGTAAATACAAACTTAATTTGTATATGTGTCAAAGTTATTTTGAGAGTTGTATGGCACACTTAATTTTGTATAGAAGTGAGGGAATACTTGAAGGGTTGATCACAACAAACATGTATAGTCAATTATGATTATCATAGGTATATTAGTTTGGTTTTCCCAATCCAGAACTTGCACACTTTGTTACTACTGTTAAAGGCATGTCATGATGGTTTACTAGTTTAACATCATGTACATTTAGTTGTGTCTATTAAAGGCATGTGAGTTCAATGACAAAAAAAATGGTTTGTCAACTTGGTCAGCTTAGTCAATTATGTGTTAATCATCTCAATGAACAACATATGAGGTCAATTAGCTTAGTCATTGACATATGCACATTCCATTGTCACTATTAGTGACATGTTAGGTTGGATATTAACATGTATTTTTGATTAACATTATCTAGGAGATTAACCATATCAACATGTATGTTTGACTACAATTATGGGAGGTATGTTAGATAGGTCAACCCCATCAACAACATTTATGTTCAATTGCACGTGTTAGAGGCACTAAAAAATGGTCACTTGATTAGTAACATGTACATTTTGGTTATCACTATTAAAGGTGTGTTAGGTTGGTTAACTTGATCAATGACTTGTATGTTTGGTTACAATTATTAAAGCCTCACTTGATTGTTTAATGCAGTAAATGGAGAGTAAGTCTAGTTACCATTGTTGAAGGCATGTTTTGTTGGTGAACTTAGTTAACCTCATATACGTTCAACTATGATTGTTAGAGCCATCCAAGGCTACTAAACCCATTTAAAGTAGTGCATAACATCGACGCAGGCTTTCTTATTGCGTTGTGTGTGAGTATAGTGTGTTATTTGCTTTGTAGGTCAAAGATTTTTCATTAATCAAAAAGTATGTACAAGGGTGTCAAAATGCATGTGGCCTCACCTCGACAAGGTTTGTTGACCAATGCTATTACCATGGACTGAATTTCCTTCTTAAGGGGGTTTCTTATTGAATATGGGGCTATGTATAAGTCTCAAGTGACTTTAATAGAATAAATTCCACTTAGTTGTGATTGCTGAGCCAAAGGTGTGCTTCATAACTATTGAGACGCTTCTACCATACTGCAATGTCTGAAATCAAATAATCGTGTTCATCGAAAATATTTCAATCCAAAAGACAAATGTATGTCAAATAAAGTTAAATATCCTAATGCTTATTGACCCACACCACCAACCTTCCTAAATTTATCTCCTTGCTTGTGCTTGTTTAGCTATCTTAGAATGGCCGTAACTAACATGATATTTTTCTCGTCAAAGCTTTGAAATGTTTATGAACAAGATATTTTACCTTATGTACGTTACTTTTGTGATATTATGCATTACATTGATATAAATTTTATCTTGACCTAAAGCTTGAGTTCTTTGAGTTGGAATCATTTTCTACTTAAAACGTTGGAGACAAAAATCATTCATATGTTAAGCATAGTTGTAACTGTTTCTTATTAGTGAAATGTTTTCCCAAGATTTACAGGCGAAAATACTTTTGTTGGCAATAATTTTTTCTAACAAATTCTTTCTCCTAGGATCTTGTGAATTCAAAAATTTCAGTATTGTTTTTTGTTCTGTTCTAACTAGATATGTAACATTGCATTTAATATGGACATCCATGAAAGAAAGTGAATAGGGGCTAAAGTTATTTGAAGGAAGTACTCTACCTGGCCGAACAGGATAATATCTTATGAGAACCTGTGTTTGATTGGAACTTTGTTTATGCATTTTACCGAAGGCAACCTTTAGGATCTTATGTATTGGACAGTGCTAGGGTTTCTTCTTCTAAGACTTGGGCCGTTAAGCTTATTAGGATTAGGGCATCTTTAGCAAGGCATTTAAGGCTTCATGAATTTATGCATTTATTGCTTTGAACAATGCTAGGGCAAGAGATTTCGTCATTACATGTGCCTAGGAGGGCTTCATGGTAAGGCTTCTTCATTCATCATAGATCATGCATGTTGGGCATGGAATCCCCCCACAACATGTTTTGGGGCTCAAAACCCAAGTTTTGAGTGATATTATTGTAAAGATCCACTAATTGCAGGTGCGAAATGTATGTTAGAGTCATCGGCCTGTCCGCCCTAAGTTTGAATGTAATGTTGGGCTAGCCATGGTCCACAGACCATGGGATTGTCTAGATAGAGCGAGGCTCTGAGTTGTAAAGATATCATCATCAATATGGAATCTAATGGATAGAATGAGATAGAGAAGCATAGAAGAAGAATCTAAGTGTGCCTTGGGTCGTAGTAGTAGGAAGAGGCTCTGCAGCTTAGTGCGTAGAGGCCTAGTAGAGTCCACAGCTTAGTGCACAGACACTTGCAACTGAGTGCGCAGGGTGGAGTTGAGTCTATAACCAAAGAAAAGATTAATAAAGAAAGGTTTTGTTACCAATTCTATGCATATGTTCTGATTTATTACATGTTTGATATCAATTGCAATAATACTGTTTATTTACCGCGCGCACTTATATGAATTGTGAATATTATTAAGTATAACTGAAAGCATACAAATAAGCTAAGTTAATCAACTAACATTGGATGATTAGTACGAACTTGGGTAATAACATTGTTCGGCCCCTGAGTAAGGCTGCGTGAAGGCAGTATCTTAGGCTGCGAGGTACAGGAAGGTGCGCGTAGCAACGTCCGTAACTATAGACCACTTGAAACCATCAAACATCTCTAGGGTGTAGAAACCTAGTTCTAGTACCCTCCCATACTGCTTTGGGTGAGACCTCTATCTGCGCTCTGAGGACTATTTCTGAAAGGGCTAGAGTACCAGGATTTGTTTGGCTAAATCACCTTTGAACCTGGGTAACGCCCCAACAAGCCAATAAATGGTTCTGCTGCGAGGACCAGGATCTGTATAAGGGATGTTTGATGTCGTATCACTGGAATCCAACACATAAAGAAATTGAAGGGTTATTGGATAGAAAGATTCACGAGTTCGCGGCGCAGGAAAACAGGAATCTACGAGTATAAAAGGAACAGTGGTTAGAGCGCTACTTATATACAGAAATCCACGAAATTTTCTTTGCATCCTTCCCCTCTGAGTTGTATGAGTGGATCGCGAAGCTAGCAGACGATCAGGGAAGGTGTAGACTCGATAAACCGATTGTGTGGACTCCAAAATTGGTGTGCAGTCTAGAAGCATAGGAAGATAAGATCGTGCGCGTTGTGGACCATTGGCTCGATCGAATTATAGGAGGGTTTATCACCAAGTTCGCGATAGACACGAAAATCAGCTACAGTGAGGCAAAACAATGCTTCCTTAAAGGACTGCGAGGTAAGTACATTAAATCGTTGAACACTTGGATTAAAAAGCTATTGTGTGAAAAGTGGGTTATGCAAATAAATTGATGTTTAGGGCTACGTGAAGTGGGAGGATCTATTGAAAAGAAGGCAACACAGAGATAGAAAATAGCCCCTTGATTTCGCCGCGGGGGGAATGAGAGGAAGAGCTTGTGAAAGTTTCTTCGAGAAGTGTGATTAGTCTGATAAGGTAGGGAATTCTGCACATACCACCCCCACCTACAACGCCACCAGTTTCACCATCTTCAACCCCATCTCTGCCCACACCACCACCGCTACCACCACAGTTCAATATGGCGAGTGCGATAAAATTTCCGGTATTAACAAGAGTAGGGAACAGAGATCCATACCAATTTTGGTTCATATTAAAGGCTGTATGGGAAGCCCAGGGAGTCGTCAATGACAATATAAAGAAGGTAACACTGGTGAGCGCATTGCAGGATTATGCACTGAAATGGTACATTAAGCATTCTAATGACCATCCAAACGCGGTGATCATAGATATCTAGGCCACACTGAACATGGAATTTAGTAGGCCAAAATCAGAGACACAGTTGATTATCGGGTTTAAGGAAATTGCGATGCTTCTAGGTGAGACCCCATGCAATCTGGATCAGAGACTGAAGAGTATGATTCATGAAGACAACATGACCTTGACGGATGAATAGCACAACACATGGTTTGTAGTGTCATTAACACCACATTTAAGGATGGCACTGTCACATCAAAATATATCCACCAAGCTCGAAGCTTTGGAGATTGCATGAGACTGCATAAAACTCCAATACAAGATCCTGGCCTGGGAGTCCAACAAATACACATGCAACTGCAAAATTTGTGGCTCGAAATGAAGAGTTTGAAATAGGACAAGACAACTTGGCCAGAGGCGTGCGAGGAGGTATGGTGCATAAAATGCAAAGACCAGGGGCATGGCAAGGACCATTCTCCAGTCTTCGCGAACTACTTGGCGAGAGGAGGGTCCATGCCGTTAAGACCAGAGGCACAAGAAGGACCGAGTGCGATGCCTGCATTATGGTGTGTGATCTTTCAGATAGGAGGAAAACACACTACAGATAATTGTCACCTAATACAAAAGTATACACAGATGTCCCAACAATTGTTTTGTAATTTCTGCAGGTCAGAAGGCCATGATGAGCGCACCTACAGAAGTTATGAGCTAATGATTTATCAGAATCCTGCCTATAGAGTGCAGACCAAAATGAGAGCCCTTGATCCAAATGCAGGGATGGCGCGCGCTAAATTTCAGGGCCGCAGACGAGGTTGAGGTGGAATGGCACCAAGAAGGGGTCGCAAACAACTGATCTGTTACAATTGTGGAGGTCCAGGGCATTATGACCGCAATTGTACAAATCTGATGAGAGCATCATGTTTATATTGTACCCAATTTGATCATAAGATGGAGGATTTCCCTGCAATGATAGCGAGGTTGCGCGATAAAGGAGTACTCTAGCCTCCCCCGACTCAGAAACTACAAATGATGAGGTTTGGGTTGTTCGACAAGGACCCGACTGTAAACATCGTGCTCCAAAGTGGTATCACGACAGGAGATGAAAAAGGTAAGAAACCTGAAGAAAGTGTGTGGGTTCGCAAGGCTCCTACAAAGGAATATGAATTTGATTTGGAGCATGCGAAGGAGACATTCATGGAAGCTAAGAAGAGCTTCACGGAGGCCTCCACTTTAGGTAGTAAGGATCAACTAGAATCGAGGAGGGATCACTCAATGCTCGAGGGAGTGAAAAGAGTACAAGAATTCATCACTATATGTGCTAGGTCAGTAGAACCACGCGTAGTTTGGAAGTTCGGAAAGCATACATTGCGAATAGGAAGGGAAATGAGACTGACTACGAAAATCAAAGAACATGAAATGGATCAAGTGATTCTAGATTTAGGATCAGATGCAAACATAGTGCCAAAGCAAACATGGCAACACATGGGTAGGCCTGCGTTGCAGTGGTCTCCTATTCAATTACAAATGGAAAACCAGTAGAAGATCCTATAGATGGGAAGATTGCAGGGGATAATAGTAGACATTGAAGGTGCGAGCACACTTGAAGATTGCGAGGTGATAGATATTGTCGATGATAGAAATCCCTATCCCATGCTACTGGGAATAGATTGGGCCACTGATCTGAATGGAGTGATAAATCTGAAGAAGCACAAAATGATTTTCGAAAAAAAGTCACTACACATAGTGGTACCTTTAGACCCTATGGAAGGATCGTGCTACACAGAGCTAGTGCACAACAACGAGAGCAAGGACGAACTAGACTATCTCTACAAGATAACTTCTCAAGAGCAAGATTGGGTGAATCCAACAGCAGATGACAAAATTTCGTGGGAGCGCGAAAGCTCCTGCACTTCGGATTCAGATGAAGAAATAGAACGATGGCAGAACCGGTTACATGAGGTAACCACACTCAGTTGCAACATGATGGTAAGATCACTGGATTGTGTGACAACCGAGGTGAGAGATCTTCCTATGTATGACGGATTGACCATGCTGGATGAATTCCTGAACAAATTTGAAGAGAAGTGCTAGAATAACAACAATTCAATGCTCTGAAATGGGCACTACACGATACACCTACAAGGTTGTGGGGTACGCATTAGAGAAGCTTTGAGGACTGGCGCGGATGCAGAAAGATGATACACCTACGATTTGGGAAACCGTAGATGCGGTTAGCAAACAAGTATGAAGGATGGGATGATCGATGTACGCACCTCACGAAATGGACCAAGGTCTACGGCGAAGAGTTACAACCTGAATGCGTGCATTTGTTCTGTCATACCCATGAATTCGTATACTGAGACAAAGCTCCACCATGGTATGAGCGAATGGGATATCTTGCACAAGGGATTTCTGTTAACTTTCGCATTTGAAGATCATTGGTGGGATACTGTTGATGATGCGCTACAAGCAGTAAAAGCAACTATCTTTAAAATACCCCGGGAGCCAATGGAAGTACTTCAGTCGGAATGGGCGACATAGCTGAGTTGCGTGCTGGAGTGTTACAATGTAAATGTTGAGGAGGAGGATGAGGACCCACAAAATATTAAAATTCCAGAAATAGAAGGCTGTTGCGAGGTTTGCGGACCATTGATTGGGGATCCTAATTTCATCGCATCACTAGAAACAAAGCAACTAAACATTGGAATGTAGGCAGAACAAAAGTATGAAATGCTTGGAGACTATTGGGATGATGCCTTGGTGGATAAGGTCGCTGAGTTACTTTGTGAATAACAAGACTTATTCCCGACCAAAATTACAGATTTAAAAGGGATCCTTGGAAACTTAGGGATGATGAAGATCATCCTAAAACCCGACACAGAGCTCGTTAAGTAGAGACCTTACCGCTTGAATCCAAAATATAAGGAAAAGGTTCGCGTAGAATTAGACAAAATGTTTGCAACTAGAATTATTGAGCTAGTGGAGAAAAAGCAGAACAGTGAAATAAGAATATGCATGGACCTCAGGAAGCTAAATGATGCCTGTGTACATGACCCATTCCCGACATCGTTGACAGATGAAGTATTGGAAATTTTCGGTAGACAAGAAGCATACTCATTTGCGGATGGTTTCTTGGGGTACCACTAAATTAAGATCGCGTTGGAAGGAGGGAGAAAAATGACATTTGCAACAAAATGGGGCTACTTTCAATACATAGTTATGCCGTTTGGATTGAAGAACACACTATCCATCTTTTCGGGCATTGTTGTTGCCACTTTTAAAGAATACATCCATAAATTCTTGGAGGTCTATCTGGATGATTGGACTGTCTTCAGATTAGTTAAGCACCATGTAGCAAGCTTACTCTTGATGCTGGATACTTGCCTACGACACCAGATTGCACTGAACCTTAAAAAGTGTACATTCATCATTCCCTTAAGAAGGGGACATGTGGTCTACAAGTAGGGACTGATGGTGGACCTTGCGAATATTGTTATTATTCTAAATATGGAAGCATTGCGAAGCATTGAACAGCTACGCGCTACCTTGGGACACACTGGGTACTACAGAAAATTTATCAAAAGCTATGCCCAAATCACCGCGCTAATGGAAAAACTATTGAAAAATGATGTTGATGATGATGATGATGGTGGTGGTTAACATCCACTGAGACCAGATTGGCCTATCGGACCTATAATATTCTTAGTATTTAATTATCTGGCTCCTCGTCTTTCTTGGCGAGATTGGTGCTGTAGCTTTCTTTTTTTTTATCTACGGTCTTCCAACTTCCTTTATCTTGGATCTCCTTCATCTCTTCTAGTTCTAGGGACATTGGCATCTTAGCTTCGCGATCTATTATGTTCGTCCTTTTGAAGATAGTCGAAGAAGAAGTTTAGTGTAGGAGATCTGCTTTACTGTTAAATGAAGATTTATTTTGTGCAGTATTCGAATCCTCATAACTGTTGATTTGTTGGGCGGGGCTTTCTCCCTGCTTGTCTTGAGAGTTGTTTCTTTCTTGCCCACTTTCTTGTGATTCAGAGTTTTCTGTAGAGTATTCTTCTTTGATGACAGTGTAGTGTTCTTTTTGAGCTCCTTCCCACCATGTAGATTTGTGGTGGTTTTTTCTAACAGAATTTTTTTGGGAGGCTTTTGGGCAATTTTTGGCTAGATGGCCTGTGTCGAAGCAAGATCGACATCTGAAGAGGACACTTTCATAATCGAGTTTCTGGTTCCACACATAGTCTTTACTTGTTAGGTTTATTTCAGCTGGGAATCCTGCGCTGAAGTCCATTTCCACACAGATGCGTGCATAAGTGGTTCTGGCATATTCCTCTGTTTCTGGGCACCTGCAATAAAATTTCCCAATTGCATTTCCAATGGCCTCTAGCGAGGAGAGATTCCAGAGATGCAAGGGTAGGCTTGGCAATCTCACCCAAACTGGTGTTGAGGTTATTACTGTCGTAGAGGGATCAAATGATGGGTTCCATGGCTTCATGAATAGGCCTGATTTTTCCCAAAACCAAGGGCCAGAATCTAGAATACATTGCCTGCTTTCAGGATTTTCAAAATCTACTATAAAGAAACCCCTAGCACAGGGGTAGATATTAATTTCATCATAAATGAAAGGCTTCCATACCTCCAAGATCCAATTGTGGAGAGCTGTCAGCCGCAGCCAAAAACCATTGAACCGACAGATTAGGGCACTTTCGGAAAACTTCAAAGCCTCATCGAGTGAGGCCTGGACCACCTGGACAGTGGGAGCTGGAGCTTCACTAACGATGTGGGCAAGAGCTTGCCCTCCAAAAGCGGATGAGCCAGCAACTATTTTCGCGAAGCTGGGGGCCATATTTTACTTGCCCGTAGAACCGAGCCGCGGAGAAATAAGGCAGAAGATAAGATTAAATATAAATCTAGCCGCAGAATATTAGATCTAGGACCTAGCTGCCTAGATCTAGATCTAGCCGCAAAAAATTAGATCTAAAACCCAAAATGTGCAAATAAACTTATTTTTCTGATGCCATGACTAACCAGATCTCCCCTAAACAACAAGTGCGAATCAGAATTAATAAACCTGTCATGCGATTTGTGTTGGCTTGGTGCAACAGAACACACCGACGGTATCTTCGGTATATATATTGAACTCGCAATACCCTTCTCACCACCGCAACGCCGCAAATAAGCCGCAGAAACCTTACATAACGCGAAGCCGCCGCAGAAGCTCGAAGCCGCAGAAGCTCGAAGCCGGAAGCTCGAAGCCCTTATGTGTGCGTTATATTTTGCTAGAATGACGATTTCATGAAAAGTTTGGATGTCTTGAAGGGGAAATTGGCCTCCGCTCCAATCCTGGTCTTCCCGAAATGGGATGTGGAGTTTCATGTCCATGTTGATTCATCATGTATTGCGCTCGGAGTAGTGCTCACACAAAAGGGCTGGGAAGGCTTGGATCAACCTATTGCATTTGCAAGTTGGAGGTTGTCCAAAGCAGAGAAGAACTATTCCACCACCGAGCGCGAGGGGTTGGCGATGGTGTACACGCTCCAAAAATACCGACACCATGTGCTCAGAGGACATTTCAAGATGTATACCAACCATTCTGCGCTAAAATACCTGGTCAATAAGCCTGTGTTGGGGGGGTGCATATGCAGATGGATCTCATTATTCCAAGAATATGATTTTGAGGTCGCAGTAAAGTCGTGACGCCTTAACACAGGAACAGATCATTTGTCGCTCATTGAGATGGGCGAGGAACCCACTAATTTGGAGGATGGATTACCTCATGCACAACTATTTTCGGTGTGTGTCGTGGATGGGCACTTCGAAGATATAATCCATTTTCTGACAATAGGGACTATGCTGAAGGAATACTCCATCCAATAGAAGAAGTAATTGGTGGTGCACGCGTCGTATTTTTTTGTCATCGCGGGACACCTATACAAAATGGGAAATGATGAGATATTGCGAAGATATGTACTTGAACTTGAAAGAAGTCAGATCCTCACGAAAGAACATGGGGGTGCTGCAGGAGGACACTATGCAGGATGAGCAACTGCACAAAAGATTCTACGCGCAGGGTTGTGGTGGCCAACCCTGCACTAAGCTTTAAAATCGCACTCTAAGGCTTGCGATATATGTCAAAGGACTGGAAAACCATCACAGAGGGACGAAATGCCATTAAATCCACAAATGAAATTGCAACCATTTGAAAAATGGGCAATTGGCTTTGTGGGACTGATCAAACCTCAGGGAAAGCCAAGTGCGTGCTACATCATCACCACAATAGAGTATCTGACATGATGGGCAGAAGCGCAATTAGTCAAAGACTGTACAACTGCGAAGTTTTTGTTCGAAAATGTGTTAACACACTTTGTCTATCCGAAAATATTAATGAGTGATCATGGAACACATTTCCTAAATGAAACTATCAATGTGCTCAGAGAAGAATTCCAGGTGTATCATCAGAAAAGTACACCATACCACCCACAAGCCAATGGGACTGTAGAGACTTTCAACAAAATACTGGAGACTGCATTGACCAAAGTGTGCACATGCAACAGACCGATTGGGACTTGCACGTACCTACTGTGCTATGGGCTTATAGGAAAATGTGCAAGAATTTGACAGGACAATCACCCTTCGGGTTAGTTTATGGTGTGGAAGTTGTCATGCCGATGGAATATATTGTACCTAGTCTATGAATAACAACACTCATAGGTATGACAGATCGCGAAGCTTTGGAGGAAAGGCTTGCACAATTGGAAGAAATTGAGGAAGAATGGTTTTTGGCTATATTTCATCAGTATGTACCAAAGCAGTAGGAAAAATACTGGTACAACTGCCATATCAAGTTGCACGCCTTCAAGGAAAATGACATATTGCTGATGTATGAAAATAAGTTTGAAAAATTTCAGGGAAAATTCATAATTCATTGGCTGGGACCATACGTGGTTAAGGAGGTCACAAACGGAGGTGTGTCCAACTAGTCAAACTAAATGGGGAGCCCTTCCTAGGCAAAGTAAATGGCAGTTGCTTGAAGCCTTACATGGGTGGGCCGACTATCTAACTATCTGAATAGCTAGACATGGAGGTCTTAGGACAGAGGATACAACAAGTTCATCAAGTAGTAGCTCAGTGCACTATGGACATCAGTACCATTCCAGAATAGTTGGAGGGACTCCATGCCAAGATCGTCGCATCAAAAGATTGACTCGAGGGCGAGTCATGATGTTTGTGTTGGGGGCCTGTTGGGAATGGAATACCCCACAACATGTTTTGAGGCTCAAAGCCCAAGTTTTGAGTGATATTATTGTAAATCTCCATGAATTGCGGGCGCGAAATGTATGTTAGAGTCATAGGGTTGTCCACCCTAAGTTTGAATGTAATGTCGGCCTACCCATGGTCTGCAGACCATGGGATTGTATAAATAGAGTGAGGCTCTGAGTTGTAAAGATATCATCATCAATATGGAATCTAATGGATAGAATGAGATAGTGAAGCATAGAAGAAGAATCTAAGTGTGTCTTGGGTCATAGTAGTAGGAAGAGGCTCTGCAGCTGAGTGCGCGGAGGCCTAATAGAGTCCACAGTTGAGTGCATGGACCCCTGCAACTGAGTGCGTAGTGTGGAGTTGAGTTTGCAACCGGAGAAAAGATTAATAAAGAATGGTTTTGTTCCCAATTTTGTGCATCTGTATTTAGTTATTACATGTTTGATATCAATTGCACTTGTACTGCTTATTTACTTCGCGCACTTATATGAATTGTGAATATTATTAAGTATAATTTAAAGCATACAAATAAGCTAAGTTAATCAACTAAGATTGCATTATTAGTACGGACTTGGGTAAGAAAATTAGATGATTAGTACGGACTTGGATGATTAGTACAGACTTAGCAAAATGACCACCAGATGGATCGTCTTGACATGCTTCCAAAATATCTAAGATTTCATCTTCCCTAACGCATTTTCTTATTATCAGATCAAAACTAGTATGAAAGAGGTCGCCATTGATCCAACTATATCTAGCACTTTCTCTAATTAATTTTCTTTTCTGTTTATTTGCGAAGTGAGATGGTAATATTCCAGAAGATAAATAGTTAGCTGTATCTGTAAACCATGGGGTTTTAACAGTTATTGCAAATAGATGTTCATCTGGAAAATTATCTGAAATAAGATTTGGATCATGAGGTGAGTGAAGCCTTGAAAGAAAGTCACCTACTTGATTATATTTATCTGGTCGATCTTGATTTGTAATGTTAAATTCTTTCATTAGCAATAGCCATCTAGTAATTCTGCCATTTGTAATTGCTTTATTCATTAAATATCTAATGGCTGAATGATATGTGTGAACGAATACTTGATAGCCTATTATGTAATGCCTGAATTTATTAATCGCATGTACTACAACTAGCATTTATTTTTTTGTAATCGTGTAGTTCAACTCTGTTGGTGTTAATTTTTTCTTATGAAATATATGGCATAACTAAATTGGTTTTATTTCTATTTAAGTGATGCACCTATAGTTGTGTCAGATGCATCAGTAGATATATGAAATGGTAATGACCAATTTGGTCCTTGAAGAATGGGGGCAACTCACAATTTTTCTTTTAATAATTGAAATGCATTTTGAGAATTATTTGTCCATTGGAATTCAACACCTTTTGCAACTTGAATAGAGGTTTGCAACTTGAACAAACGCAGAGCTATTTTACTGAAATTTTCAATAAATCCCCTATATTAGCCTCCATATCCCAAAAAACTTCTTACTTAGTTTTGAGTTATAGGTGGAATTAAATTCACAATGACTTATATTTTTGTTGGATCCACCTTAATTCATGATGAAGAAATATGGTGTCCCAACACTATCCCTTCTGTTAACATCATGAAGCACGTTTCATTAGTTATGGATAGATTTGTCTCTATGCACCTTTTCAAAACTTTCTCAATATTTTTCAAACAATCATTAAATGTGTTTCCATATACAGTGAAATCATCCACCTAAACTTCTACATGTTCATGGATTAAATCAACAAAGATTGCAAGGGCTTCTCTTTGAAAAGTAGCAGGTGCATTACATAACCCAAAAGGAAAAACATTATATGCATATGTTCCCCATGGGAAAGTAAATGTGGGTTTTTCCATGTCTTCCAATGCTATCCCAACCTAATTATACCCACTAAATCCATCAAGGAAAGAAAATAACTTCTTCCCAGCTAATGAATCTAGTACTTGGTCAATAAATGGTAGTGAGAAATGATCTTTTACTGTGGTTTTGTTCAGTTCACTATAGTCTACACATATTATCCACTTCCCATTTTTCTTTGGCATTACAACTAAGGGAGAAACCCACTGACTATCAGAAATAGGATAGATGAATCCAACTTGTAACAATTTTTGCAATTCTTCTTTCACTATTTCTTTCATCACGGGATTCATTCTTCTTTGAGGCTTCCTTCTTCGTTTGATATGATCATTAGTGTAGACATGTTTTTTGGATTATTCCCCTGCATGTCTGTGTAATCCCAGATAAAAGATTTTGAGTATTTTTGTAACAATGAAATTACCTCTTGTTCTTGTGATGATTGTAAGTTATTACCAATATTCAAATTCTTTCCAGGATAAATCTCAATGATTTTTCTTTTCGAATCAGTAATTGAGTTAACAAGAAAAATATTTGCAAATGAGTTTCACAATGATTGAATTGTGCAATTTTCCTGAAAACAATGATTCAAAAGATTACTTGTAGCTTCATACTATGTTATTCTAAGCCGCTCTAAAATATCTAGTTATGAGATGAAAAGGTCCAAGAGATCCTCATTCTCTTCTTCTTCTCTAAAATCAAAGAATTGATTAATACTAAGAACATATTTAGTTTCCTATTGTTCTTGTCCATCAAGCCATGACAATAAAGACAGTGATTTTGTTGGAGGATAAAGTGTGATATGTTTCCTTTCATCCTCATGTGTAATAATCATACTTCCTGATCTGCATCCAATGAAGGTATCTGCAATGGCTAACTATGCTCTGCATAAAATTAGAGGATGGCCTCCTAATTTCTTTTTGGCTGCAAAATGAGGAAGTCTACAGGATACTCCCATGAATCCAAAGAGAATGATATCTTCTAATTTTCCTTCTGGTACAACTTTAGATTTGTCTGCAAGCTCTAAAATTGTAGTAGTAGGTCTAATGTTGTTTAAGTTAAAATGTTTCATATCTCTGTAGTCATAACATTTATAGCTACTCCCAAATCTATTAAAGTATTTGGAACTGAAAAATTAGTAATTGAAATATTAACCATAGGGATACTAGGGTCAATATATTTTTCAACTATTGTTTTTGAAGACATGAGGCTAGCTAGTTTGCCAATGACCTGGATTGTAGTAGGATCTCTTTTATTTTTTCCAGTTTTCTTGATGCATAACTCCTTTATTGTTTTCACATAAATTGGAATATATTTTATTTCTTGTAACAAAGGACTTTTGACATAAGCATTTTTCAATTCATCCAAAATATCAAATGTAGGAAGAGACATTTGAATTCTCTGCTCTACTAACCTCTCTGGATAGGATGGTGTTTGAGTTATGATATCTTTTCCTTTCTGATTTTGATTTTTTGAATGAGATGTTTCAGCATGTTCTCCTTGTTTAGTTGGTTCTTTTATGATCGGTGGAAAATTTTGATGTAATACTTTCCCACCCCTTAAATGGGCATCATTTATGGGAAGAATAGAGTATGTTGGAAAGTATGTTGCTTCTTCCATATTGTATGCTGGTTTGTCCACTTTGTTACTCAGATTTGCTACTCTCTAAGCTGGTAGTTGAGTTGGTCTAGGTGGTGAATGGTTAGAAGGCAGCTGAAGCTGCTGAGGTTGAGTTAGGAATGGCATAGGATTTTGTTGTGGAAATGGCATGGGTTATGGATGTTGTTGGAACTGTTGTTATTGAAATGGAAATGATTATTGATATGGCTGCTGGTATTGTTGTTGGTATTTTTGAGGATACATTTGTTGAGGTGGTTGGTTTCCATAACTATATCCTCTCCAACCTTGTGTAGGTTGGTTTTGATATTGTTGTGGAGGCCATGCCTGCCACGACATTGGAGTATTCCATGAATTCTAAGGAGGATATTGATAGTTTTGGGAGATTCGTTGAGGGAATTGTTGAGGAATCCTTGGCTGCCAAGGTCTTCTTGGTGCCATATAGTAAAGAGAATATTCCCCTTGTACTTTTTCAATTGGATTCATTTGAAAACTTTGGACAGTTTTCTGTTAAATGGTTTTCTGTGCAAAGGCCACATACCTTAATAATATCCAAAGGGAATTCTCTTAATGGATGTTTCTTCCTACACTTAGGACAAAACATTGCTAATATTTGATCTTGTTATTATTTCTTTTTCTTAGCTTTCAAAACATCAACTTGTGTCCCTAAAGTGCTTAGAATATCCATTTTAAAGTTTTCCAACAAACTCCCTATTTTTTCTCTTGTTACTCCTCTTGCTGCTGACTTTCAAGCTTTTGAACTAATATCTCCCCTTCTAGTCTTTGATATCCCTCTAGAATATTTTTGACATAGTTCTGCAATTTCATGAAATGGAAAGTCTAAAATATCTCTCTTACCCATTACATTAAGAATGTCAAGGTATTCATCTCTTATACCTTTAATAAAGATTGTACAGATGGTATCAGGATTCAGAGAATGTTGTTTAGATTTTTGAATATTGTAGAGAAATCTTTCCAAATAATCTTCTAAGCTTTCATCTTCCTGTTGTGTCATTCTAAAAATAACCTCTTTCGAGTCTCTAGGCCTGCAATAGGCTTGAGACTTTTTAAGAAATATTTTCTTCATATCATCCCAAGAAGTAATTGTATGTTCTCTTAAATCCATAAACCATTTTAATGTTATTGCTTTCAAGGTGGCAGGAAAGAGATGAAGCTTCTGTTGACATTCCATTAAAGTTGGGCAACACAGAAGGTGGAATGTTTTTCATTTTCACTTCTTCTCCTAATATTGCTCTTATGTCTAATATTGGAAAGAAAAAGTAGCTTCCTTATCATTATTATTGTCTTGTTCGTTATCATGTAGTCTTTTGTTATCATACTCTCTTATTCTCTCTTCCTCTATTTTTCTCTCTCCTTCTAATCTCCTTTCTTCTCCTGTTTTTCTTCTCCATTCTTTCTATTGTGTCTCATATTCAAGTCTTTGTTCAGGAGTCATTAGTGGTATATTAGATCCTTCTCCTTCTTCAGTCATTTCCTGTCAAGAAATTGGTAATATTTCAATCAAAGGTTGTGTTGGTGTTTCCTCAACTATCTTGATTTGTTCAAGAACTCGTTGCTCTAATTGTTTAACAATTTTCCTTGTTTCCTTTTGTTTTTCTACAATTGGTGTTTCTTTTGGGGTTTTATTTTTTTACCTCCAAGGTTAACAAGGTATGTCATTCAATTAAAGTCAATCTTTGTCTTGATCTTTGATCTCTTCTAATTCCTCTAGAGTTGGTTTACCAACAATTGGTGTAGTTAGTCCTTATGGTCCTGCCTTTGTGGATGGTTGAATTTTTGTGGGAGTTTTCTTAATGAATCTACCTTTCTGGTCTCTATATCTAGGCATAAACAAACATCACTAAAAGAAAAGCTAAATTTTTGTTGTTTTTGTTCAGTTTTTGTTTTTTATTTTTATTTTGTTTTTATCCTCTAATTGACTATGTTGATGAATGCTTCCTCGACAATGGTGCCAAATGTTGGGTCAATTTATTGATTAAATTAACACAAGTATTTTAAATACCAATCTAGGTTTGTAGAACTTAGAAGCATGTCAAAAATATATGGATATCAACTATAATCATATCTAGAAGACAAGTTATGGAAACTAAAGGAAATGCAATTATAACCTAAATTAGAAATGCATTTTAAAAATATAAAGTTTAACTAAATAATTTCTAATTCAATAGGTAACAAGCAGGAGAAGTGCCTCCTAACTCACGATAACCAGATTGAACTTCTTCTACAATAATACATGAATAGAAATCAAAACCACTAATGAACAATAACTCAAGATGCATAAGAGAATAATAGAAGAGGCTCCTAACTAAGGAGGTCATTGTTGTTCTTCACTATAAATTCATTCATCATTAATGCCATTGTTAGAAAACTCAAAATTTAGAAAATGACTTAAAAGCAAGAAAGATGAATTCACAGATCCAAAGTCCCTCTTCTTCTATTTAAACTTATGCTCAATCTTGATAGTGTACCAATATGCCGTGCCAAGAAAGGAAATGTCCAGGAACTCCATCTCATCCTGGTTGTAATTGTGTAGATAGCTGCAGTACTTGAGCACCAAATGTCACTCAGTATCATTGATACCCATCTTTGTGCGAAGGGTATGGAAAGTATTCGTAAATTCTGGCACATATTGGTCCCTTCCATGTCGTAGCATGGTCCACTTTATGTGATTGTCTTCATAGCTCCTGATAGGGCAATATTATTCCTTGATGGCGTCTGAGAAAGAATCCCAAGTGGGTGTGACTGAAAATAGTGAGGATTCCCTTAAGACCTTTTATTCACAGTAGGTTTCCCACCAATCCTTGACATGTGGGGTGGCTTTGAGAAGTGAAAAATTAATATTTCCCTTATTAGAAAATCCATGAACTAAAAAATATCCTTCCAATAGATTCAACCATTTATCTATGATGTCTACATCTATCTGGCCCTCAAATATGGGAATATCAAAGTTAACTTGTACCTGAAAATGAGTGGTGTCTCCAAAGTGGCTGCTCGATGAAGATGCATCACATGTGGGTAGTCGTCGAAGGATCTGGTAAAAGTTATCCATCATTGCATTCCTCTGTCGATCAAGGGATTCCTTGAAAAATATTTTGAAAGGATATCCTACCCCCTCATCTTTATTTTCGTCTGCCATGGGAGGCCGTCAGGATTTGCGAGGTTTGTCTTGCATAGCTTCAACCAGATTGAGTCCAAATTCCTTATACCCTGAACTGAACTTAAACGTGAACACAAAAAATTACAGATATAACCATAAATACATAGGCATAGTATAAATAAAACTTAATTTCATTAATATTAGAATACTGAAAAAAGGTTACAAACAAAATGGGAATAAACTAGCTTGGGCGATGATAGCTTATCTCTGAGAAGATATGTGGCAACTACATGCCTTTGAACTATGTTACAATGAGGCTCAAGGGCCTATTTATTATTGAATAAAAGGGTAAAACCCTAAACAACCAAAACCCCAACCCTAGGAGATAAAACACCAAGAGTTTGTGGGCCCCATTGGGTTAGTTGTGTATCCAACTTCTTGGGGTCACAACTTGGTCATATTATCTCTGCTTTGAACACATGAGTCTTTGTTGGAAATATCTCTCTGAGTACTACATTATTTATGGCAGACCCCTACCTATCGCTATGGGTCAACTACGGACCTAAAAAAAACTTAGTTTAAGGGGTCAAAACTACTCGAAAGTTTAGGACCCAAAAAATGGCTAAAAATTGTAAATGTTGAAATAAACAAGGAACCGATGAAACCAACTAGAGTTCTAGATGGAATAGGCAGGTGGCCACCAATATCCACCTGGATCAGATACTTACCAAGACAAGGTTGAAAACACACTTCACTTAAAAACCTTTGAGGTATCATGTGCATGCACCCTCATTAACACCCTAGTAACGGATTTCACTTCCCCCATGATAAGAGAAAAATAAGATCTTCATCATTTTGGTGATAATCAAGAGACATTACAAACCGAGTATGAGCAGAAAAGGTACATAAGCCATAGTTTTTTATTATCTTCACTCTAAATCCTGTCAAAAGAAGATGTAGCTAAACGTTTTAGATTGGGATTGATTTTCACATCAGGATGAGATTAGAAGCCTCAGTTTCCCCAACTAACTAGTCATTCCCATATGTTTTCTAGACTAATTGTTTCCTTCACACCAAAACACCAAACTGGCTCAGAGTTGGCCTTTCTCCCACCAATATTATCTACTCATACTTTTAGCACCTCAACATTTGACATTCATCAAACTTATGATGCAAGCGATTATCATTGTCTCAAACCAATAAATTCTTGATATGGAACATGGCGACATGTCTAGTCCTTCTCATGGGAAATAGTTTTATTCTTGTGGCTAGCACCATGTCAGCGGTCTCTAGTGTTTAATATTGTCTATGTTCCACAATACCACCTTCTTCTCATATCCAACATAAGCCAGTAATCTTCCAACTTCCTATGTTGTTGACACCAATCCTTGCTATGCATTGGGAGTCGATCCATTTTTATAGTGTATATGACATGTGTAATGGTGAAGAATTATACATGTGGAGCGATTGTTTTATGCCAAATAATATAACCACTATTTATTTTATGCGATAAGAACTGACCAATTTTCGTAATGTTCTACCATTTGGGGCGTTATTCAACACACTCTTGTGTGTTCCTTTGAGTAAGCTTTCACAGTGATGCATAACACCAAGAGGTATACATAAATCTTCAACTTAACCCTAGGGCTCACTATGTAATGTATCAAAAAGTATACGATGAGTATACGATACAATGCCCTATGGCTCACACTTAGGAGTATACGATGCCTTTTCTTGCAATAAGCTCATGGAGTCGATGTGCTTTACTTTAGTGCATTATCGATGTATCTTCCCCTTTGTAATCGCTTGGTGCTCATTTTTATAATTCTCAATTCCTCTTGAATTAATGTATGTGTTAGTCTCCACTTAATTTCCATTTCAATTAGGGGAGCACTATAGTATCAATAAATTGGGTGAAACACGTGATAATAATTAATGGGACTTTTAGGTGTATGTGTCATTTTAGATAGCTCTTATGCTTTGGTATGACACTCGTGGTGTTCTCCCTTTTCTCACCCTGCATGCCAAAATACCAAATTGATTAGTGGGGTCATTAACATGCATTTCAACCAGAAATATTTAATAATAAACAAGAAAATTAAAAGCTTCGTTCAAGTGAAGTCCACAAGGTCCAGAAGACCTTCACCCCATTAATGTGGTATCTAAAGTATCATAGATATTTCTTTAAGAAAATTACACATGCCACAACATAAAACTAACTTTCAATTTACAAGTGGAATCTCTTTATTAATTTGAACCTTGAAAATAACATAGGCACTCATGATGGGACAAGGTTTCAAAATAGGCAACAATTAATGCAAACCTTAATGAACATGCTCAGATGGGGAATCAATCATGAGCTTAAAGGAATATTAAAAGCAATGATTTTTTCCATGATTTCATGCAATGCCGATGACAATGCACCCTTAGAGGTATATGAATTAGGATAAAACATGAGGGGAAACTTTATTTTGACAATTTAGGGTTTCTTCCAAACCCTAATATGGTCCACATGATGAAAGCCAAATTGAAGTCATGTTTGTCCATACAAAGTGTCTGCACTAATTTTGATGCATATTGTAGGACGATGCATCATTAAAGAAACCCACCACCCTAAACCCTAATGCAATCATGAGGTCAATACTCGAGGTGAAAATTGATGAATGAATGCAATATGCATCACATGAGAATGTAGATTGATAGGGTTCTATGGAAATAATTCATGGCGATATTAACAAATTGAAAACCCGATCAAAACCCTAATGGCTTGAGGAAAGTGGAGGGGGGGGGGGGGGTCAAAATTGTGAATATGCCCAAAATTTTGGGTGTTGTTGTAGTCGCTACAACAAAACCTCAAGAACCCAATATAGGGAGATGTGTAGGTATTAGATGTTATATGTTATTGGCTAGATAATAAAATTTATTAAATTCAATTTTTTTTATTGTAATTTTCTTTCTAGTAATAAATATTAATAAAAACATTTTATATAAAAGAAAATAACAATATACATATCACATCAAATGTATAGCATATAAATAGTAGTTATAAATTAAGTTCCAATTTTACACCATAAGGCATTCCCCTCTGAAAACAACTCTCCTCTCAGGTTACATGTACATTGTTGTGCCCTTGATTTAGGTGTTAGACGATTAAAATAGTATGATCCATTTGACATATAAATTAAGTTAAAAATTATAAAACTCGTAGCAGGTCAACCTCACCCTTTCTCAGCACTACTGATCGTGTGGAACACTTCTGCATTATATTTTCAGAGGACAAGTGCTGCAAATTTAAAGAATTGATATAAAGAATTGACATGCACCTTAACATAAGAAACGAACCTGAAACACTATAAGATCGAGCTGATTGATAAATTCGTAAAGAAACCTAGAAGAAGATCAGGATCATTCGATCAATAGATCCAATAGATCTACGGTCATCACATGCCAATGATCATAGAGGTTAATTCCAAAAACATACGTGATCATTTATAAAACTGAGATAATAACTCAGTTAATCATGATCATCCGCTTGAAAAGCTCAAATCGAACGGTAATCACATCGAAAAATGTGCAGAGTTTAATCCAAATTTTGGATATGATATGTTATGAATTGGGGTTTAATCCATTGAGTTTCGGATTGATCGTAACCATTCATTGTGAATGGACAAGATTCAAGGGATATCGCTCTAGAAGATGTGCGCTACTTAATTTAGAATTCGGACCTGAGAAAGTTATGAACTGACATTTTATTTCCTTTCGGTTCAGTGGGTAAAAGTAAAGGTTTTCCATATATCGGGAAATTTAAATAGTTATGCTATTTTAGCAGAAAAGCTTACTTTGGAGTCCACGCAAGAGATCGGGGTTTGATAGTTATTTAAAAAACATGTTTTGTGTTTGTTTATCCCTTTTATGTGTTATTGTTCATAGTAAATTCAAGCTTGACATTGTGGTTGATCTATGAAGAAATTACTCTCGCTTTTAAAGAAAGGCTTCAAGTGGTGTATTTCCTACATCCAGGGATTCAGTCAAGGCTATTTTTTTGCAACCGTTGGTCGGTTCTTCATGAGTGTAGGATGAGTATTAAGTTGTGTTTTCATTTTGATTCAGATAATTTATTAGGACTAATTGTATATAAAAAAAATTCAAGGAAATTTCTTTATTTGTTCTCCTAACCCCTTATTCTTGCACAATATCATCTAATATTCAACAATGGAAAAAATACAACACAAGATCTCCATATTCACAAATTTTTAACCAGATGACCAACCCAAATGCCAAAACATTTATCCTTTGTGTTTCTATCTTGGGGGAAAAATGGATGCATATCTCAAAATTATTCTTTCATCTCCAATGTATTGTTATCCTCATTCTTACCATCTGTATCTTCACACTTACACTCTGTTCTACTTACTACAACTAGCATGTAGTTTTGAAGCCCTTCCACATACTAAGGTACTATTGTTGAGAGTATAAGAATATCCTTTCGTTGAGAATTAAGATTTTTTTCCCTTCCTCACTCCTATATCATATTCTCTACCAAATTAGCATTATGTATACCAGCACTGCACCTTTTGATGGTTGTATATTTTATTTTTCAGGAAAGTTTATAGCTGCATGTGGAGCTTCAGAAATGGATTTAAAAGTATTGTGAAGTTTAACCCTCGTTTCTTCTATGGGAGCTGTAATAAAAAGGTCAAGGTATTCTTCTATGGACTCACTGTGTTTCCTTCAGGAAGTTCTTAGTAGACACTGGAAGTCTATTGCATGATTAGGTTCTATGAGAAACAAGTATGGCTAATGCATTCTCTGTAGTGGTATTTCCGAAGTGTACATACAACACTTCCCTTAACGTGAGGGTCATCACAACCCATCAAATTTGCTACAATAAATTCAACATCCATGTACTTATCAAAGTCCAAAATTTTATTAGAGGACACAAATTTAGAAGCACATTATAAAAAGCTACCGCTACCATAGTTGAGATTGAAAATGAAAGTGATACAGCCAGGCATGCCCCAATGCTACCCTTTAAAGTTGGACACAATTTGGATTTGCATAGATTGGAACCTAGATTACCCTTGATTACTGGAGGAATCAAGATTCCTCATGAAAAAGGTTGTCATGCTCACTTTAATGGGAATTTGCTAATTCATTATGTTTTGGATGCAATCTTAGGAGCGTTAGGTCTACCTACTTCTATTACTCTACCTATAAAGTAGTTGCTTCACAGAGCGTTTTGTACGAGATTTTATTTTCAGTGAACACTAAATAGAAGCAAGATTAAATATATTTTTGTCAAAATATTTTAATTCATACGTCCTTTAAAATTAGTGGGATTACCGGTTCTCTTAAGCACAAATGGGCACTCAATGGCCAAAACAATGATCTTTCATGGCATCTTAAAGGATTTTGTTTAGAAGCTTCACAAATTCTTATTTTTTCCTTTCCTACTTCATTATTATACTGCTAAAACGATGCATAAAACTTTATCTATTTCATAAGTAATTTTATCAATCTTAATTTTAAATTGCCATTATTTTCACCTATTTATATTACAGAAGATGCAGGTCTGAAACCAAGGAAACCAATTCATTACAGCTCAAAACCAATTGGAACTTGATGTATATACCCTATGAAGTGGTTTTAATCCATATTTACATCGAATTCATCATTTACCATGCTTACATTTACCAAGACATGAGGAAAAAGTGATCTCCCAAGAAACTAGGAAAAATCAGGAAAATCGGGCAAAATTGGCAAAATTGGCAAAATCAATTTAATGCGCAATGCCAAAATTTTAATGCGCAATGCGTTTTCTAGGCCAATTTTGGAGGCCATCCCGAAGTCAAAATCAGTTACAGGATAGCTCGTTAGAAATCTTGTCAAGTCTAATTTTTGGAACAACTTGAATTTATGAATTTAGAGTTCATTTTCCCCTCCAAAAATTGATTCTCCTAAGAATTCTTCCTGTGTGGCAAAAAAGTGGCAGAGGGGTTTTTTTGTGGTGTTTTTTGCCCTTTTGGAGACCTAGAACTTGTCCAAAATTCCTCACTATTTCTAAGTTCACTTATTTTTCCGTGTTGAATCCGAGAATGCAAGCCATTTTTGAAATGGAGGTCCCCATCAAAAGCACAACGCCAGTGGCGCTGCACACCTATTGGGTTTTCCTATGTTGCAAAATTTAATGCGCAACGTCACTGATTTAATGTGCAGTGCCACTTTTAAACCCAGTTTTGAAGGTCTTCCTTGTGTCCAAATTGGGTTTCGGATAGTTCATTGGAAATATTATTGAGTCTATGTTCCAAAAAAACTTTAACTTTTCAATTTGGAGTTCATTTGCTATGTCAAAAGTGAAATCGCCCAAGACTGGTCAAAATGTGCAAAATGAGGCTGCTTAAATGCAGAGTGCTATTGCAGTCAACATTTTAAGATCTTTCTCAACTCCAAATTGAGCTCATGATAGATCATTTGAAATATCTTTTTGTTTAGTTATCATTTCACTCATCAAGCAATTCATTTGGCTAACCAAGCTAGGAGAAATATTGATTTGCCTAAGGTCACTCCATAGGTTCAACAACTCTCCTGAGGCAACTATATTTTTGACATTTCTCTAAAACCATGACACCTGTGTAAAAAGTGAAGGAGGATTTTCTTCCTTAGCATATTATGGAAAAGAATCTCTCTCACATTTTCCAAATTCATTTTTTATTGCTCAGAAACATCATTTGAGTAAAACCTATCCCGATGTGTGGAATAGGGGATTTGTCGAAATGAAGTGAAATGAAGGGGATAAGGGATTCTAAATTCTTAAGAAAGTTTTGGGAAGTAGGGAGTGATGTTAGGAAGTAGGGGAAAGTGGAATTTCAAATTTTGAGTGAGGATAAGGGATTAAAAAGGGAAAAACACAGGCCTAGCCTAGAAAATTGTCAAATTGTAGCAAGAAACTAGGGTTTGTGGGAAAATGAGGAATTTGAGGGATATTAGTGATGGGAAGTGTTTAATAAGGTACATTAAGGATAGGGGAAGGTTTATGAACATAAGGATACAAGTTTTGTTGATGATTTTATCATCCAAGAGGAATTACCTTCAAAACCATAGGAGAGGGAAATGAGCCTTACTCAAGTACAACTGAAGCACGAACAAGGTTTAAAATGACCCACTAGAACCTGAAATGACGATGACAACTATTTGAATGATGGTACACTCAGCTAAATGGTGACATGGACCGACACTTAGAAAACTTTGGAAGGAGTGAAAAGAAACCCTAGACCTAATACCTAGTGACCAAATTTTACTTGAAAACTCATTGAAATGACAAAATTTGACTTTGACACTCTAAAAAAACTTTGTAAGAGCATATTTGATCACTAGTGGAAGGTTTCAAAGACTGAAAATAACAATACCAGAGATAAATAGAAAAAGGTTTCCTTGGCCCTTCTGGTAACGTGAATCCTATGTTGATGATTGTGACCAGACTACGGAATGTTCACCACAATCCTATGTTAATAAATAACAAGAAAGGAAGACCGATAAATACGTTCCATTAATTCAACAACCTTTATGCAAAAGGAAAAAGGAAGACCATTCGTTTTCTTGTATTGAAGAGCCTTTACACACAAAAATTAGAGTTCAGGGCTGAGAATTAAGAATTAGTGCCATCGATTAATAAGGTATAGATATAATAAATAAGTTGCTTCACACAACATGTTGTACCAGCTTTTATTTTACGTGAATAAGCTAATGAGTATACATGCTTCATGCACTTGATGCTTTAAATAAACAAAAGCCATTTATCAAGACACTGCAAGTATTGATATAAATAAGAAATCATCTTTTAGAATTGCATGCAGAAGCTTTAATGATTCCAACATGTGGCCTTTCTTAGATAAGACCTCAATTAAAGTCTTTCTTGTATCAAAGATCATGCACCTCTCCGTTTTTCACTACATCATCAAGGACTGTAGTTGCTTAGTGGATGTGAAATCCTATAGTTAGCACATAAACCAAATGGTTCGCTATGGTTTAATGCTCTTTATGTTTTTTGTAAGCTGCACTTTTCTCTTAAAATTTTAATGGTGGATCATAAATTACTTCTTTCAAGCTTATTATTCACTCATGTTGTAATGGCGAACCTAATCTAAAACTTTGTTGGCTAGGGACATTTGCAATTTGATTCTGAGTTACTTTTGCGAACAACAGAGTTTTTCCTTAAGTTAAATGGCATAAACATTGCGGGTTTTCTCAAAAACATAATTGAGATACATGGCTGACGACATTTTCACTGCTCTCATGATTTTTCACCCAATAAAAAGCACTATCAAAGGTATATTGTGCACAAATAATTTGAAAAAATCATGGTAAATACTCTCATAGAAGTAATATAATTGACTAGTCATTTCTTTTGTCTCGTGACTAAACAATTGGGTTATCAATCATGGATTTATTTATCTTAAAACATTAATACACAAAGTCTTAACATTGAAAATTGTTTTGCTACCTTCATAACATATACATGTGGGAATGTAGTTCACTGCTTACTTCATTTTTTCAATATATTTCTGAGCTATCGAGGCCCCTAATATGGAAATATGAAAGGTTAATAGTCTAATCGCTCAACACTAACTTAATAAACACAAATATGAGCTTGAATTCTGGTAAAAAATCCTTTGGGTAAAAATCTGATAATTATTTTCATTTTTGAAGAATTCATAAGTTTAACAACAAGCTTCATTTTGGACACCTATTTGGTCAAGTATTTCATGGTATTTCTTTCTCAAGTCTCTCATTTATTTCTTTTGAAAAGGGTCATTCTCAGTACACTTTTGAATTTTCATGTGTTGAATGGGATGATGCATAAATATGAATGCAAACTTGTAACAAACTTCATGGTCAATGGTCATTACAATTTTAGAATTACTATTTATTTGACACTTTTCCAACATCTTAAGCATTAACATTTACTTTTGGGAATTATTAATCACATTTCTTAAATTCACAATGCTAAATATTTGGTATTGTTTGGTATTACCATTTAACTCCATTTCAACTCTTTGGCTTGTAACTTTCACCTTTCACAAGCTATTGGTGAGAATATTGGGTTTTGAACTGAAACTCAAAAAGTTAAGGCAAGGTCTACTAGCAATTTCTGGATATGGTAATAAAAAGAATAAACTTGGTTTAGAAGATTTGCTTGAAGGTTAGAAACACAAGAAAGGAAGACCACGCCGCCTTGTGAAGAGCTTCCTATGCTACCCATGCCCAATTTTTACTACACTCTCAAGGATATTGTAGTTGAGGCTGCAAAGAATAAAGAAGGATTAACTTGGTCCATTCACCGTCTGACACGCATATTTGGCTTCACACATATTTGGCTTCTCTCTTTGGAGCTTGATGAATGTTTTAGGAACACTGTGTGTTTACATTGCGATTTGCAAGCATGAGGGGTTGTCTTTCAAGTACCCAGGGAACAATATTTCATGGGAATAATTTATGGATGCATCCGATGCAAAATTGATTGCAGAACAAGAAATTTGAGCTGCCACAAATCCTTATCAAAAGAACTAGGCCTTTTATTATGCTAATGGAGACGTGTATAAATGGAAACACTATTGGAGAATACTTTCACAAAAAATTGATCTGGAACCATTACCACTGGAACCATTACCATATGAGGGTGAAGGGTTCAATGTGGATGAGGCAATGAAAGACAAAGGTCTAGTCTTGATGCAATTTTTAATGAAAGTAAGTTCTTCTATTGAGAACTTGGGAAGGAAGTTGCACATGCCTATGTTTTGAGTAAATTTTTTGATTGAATTACATTTAACATTAAGATTTATATAGTTAGCTACCTAACATCTCACGTTTTCTTTCATCTATGCTTTTCTTCATATGCGCTACTCACTTACTGTGTTTCCATATGCTAGTACATATAAATTAAAATTCATTGGGCTGAAAGACACTCTACAACCTAGTATAGGGTATATAGGTAGGTCTTAGATGTTAGATGTTAGACAATATAAATATTTTTTAACTTCAATTTTTTTAATATTATAATTTTGTTTATATTAATAAAATTACAAATGCTTTTAATATCTAAATCTATTGAATAAGCACATAAAAAAATAATATTTACAATATAACAAGATTCTAATATTTACCCATTTTACCATGGATATTATTAACTTTTAATACATATCACATTAAAATAGTTATTCCGTAACCATATTTAAATTTATTAAAATGATGATGATGATGATGATGATGGTTAATGTCCACTGAGACCAAACTTTGTTCTATTGGACCTAAAGAAACGAATTATTTAGTTTGATTTAAGATTTTATTACTATGCTCGAAAAGCTTGGAGAGAAGAGCTTCGAGCTCACTATAATTTTAACATCGTAAAACGCTAGGAAGGTCAGTATTGCAACAAAGATTTTTAAAGTGAGATCTAATGTGGTTGTACGTAGGGCACTCTAAGAAGAAGTGATTTTCATCCTCGATGTTCGTATTCTCACAAATATGGTAGAACCTTTCCATCCATGGTGTTTTAGGAAGTGCCAAATGACCCGTTTCACTATGGAGCTCATGAGAGTTCGTTATAATCTTGACTATATTAATTTTCTTCTTTGAGCTAGTTAGAACAAAGAGATATTTTTGATCTTCTAGGGTGGGGTTGATGACCTCCTTATAATATCTTAATTTTCTTTTAGCTACTAAATCTTTCTCACACCACATTTTTTCTTTGAACTTAGAAGTGTGAATTTCTGTTCCCACCCCGTTTTCAGTTTCTCCTTATTTCTCAATATAGTTAAATGCCTTTCCATAACATACATTTAACAACTAAAAAATATTATTTTTATTTTTTTTATTTTTTTTTTATTATTTTTAGTTTATTTTTATTAATTTATTTATTTATTCTATTTATTTTCTGACAACACAAATTCTGGAAATTTACAGAATGCTGGAATTGCAGAAATAAAAAATAGCAGTAACAAACAACCATTAAAACACATTTAAACACAGAGATTTTTGGTCAATGTGACCCTGGAAAAACCCCCTACAACTCTTGAGGAAAACTAGTTTGAGAGCTCTTCTTTGTTTATGGAAAATGCCTTTTTACAGTGAGAAAATTTCAGCAAAACAATTTTTTCCAGCAAACAACTTATCTCATTTTTCAACTTCACAATCAAACTGAACCTGCTGTACGGATGTACAGACCGTACGGATGTATGGATGTACGGACCGTACGAAATGTACGAACGGACGTACAGACTGTACGGATAGACATTGTTTTTCGTGCAGAAAATCACCTCCTTGAAATTCGTGCCCAAAAATCAGCCTTTTACTATTTTCTCAACAAAAATCTGCCTTTGCTGCTTGTTCTTTCAGCTGTACGGATTTGCTGAAGTGCTACCTTGGAATATGTGCCAAGCTACTTCCTCCTTCTCCTTCCTATCCAGAAATCTCCCTTGCTCTCTTGCTCTCCTTCTCCCAATCTGCTCATGAAAGAATAAATGATCTTTTCCTCCCTTAATCCATCCCTCAATGACTTTTGGGTGATCCCTAAATCCAACAGCTGAGATAGATTCAGATCTATGGCTGAGATTAAATGCTCATTTAAATCTCATTTTCTATTTTTTAATTCACCCCACATTAATAAAGACCCACTTAGTCATTTATTTCCAAAGTCACTTTTCCTTTCTAATTTTACATTGACTTTATTAAAGTCACTTTAAAATTAGACTTTAGTAACTTTATCACTTAAAGTCACTTATAAATTACATTTATTTTTATAAAAATTATAAAGTTACTTTAGGAGAAAAATTAAATTATTTTGGACACTTTTCCCTAGGCCAAAGATCAAAGCCTTAGGGAACCACCTGTCCTTCGGTACCAAATTTCAACAGAAAACGAATAGAAAATGCACAAAAAAACTGTAGAATTTCCTTGAAATTCTGCAATTGCTTGAATGACAAATCTGAAAACAATTTCATTGCACCAAGATACAGAATTTCCCTACTTAAATTTGCAGCGGAATAGAACCAAAAATAAAGAAACAATCACACACACAATAACACAATATTTTTTCTAGGGAAAACCCAACTGAAAAAACCCTCTACTTTGTTGTAGAATTTTATTGACAGAAATTTGTTGGGTTGTGTTATATTCTTTCCACATAGTTAACAGGGGGTTTGAGGGGTACCCGTAACCCCACTTGGGCGGACCCACCTATGGTTTTGTGCATGATTTTCGCACATGTTTATTGGACGCGATGGTTTTCGGTCCATGGTTTTGGACGCGATGGTTTTCGGTCCATGGTATTGGATGCTTCGGCATGTATATATGTATTGTAACATTGAAAGGAACATAATGAAAAATCAAGCTGGTAGTCCCGGTTTTGGGATCCAGTGGGAAATCTCTGTGTATATGTGTTTTATGTGTTATGCTCTCGCATTTTTATTTTTTCCTGTGATTTAGAATTCGTATGCAGGTAATTTCTGTACGGGATTAAAAACTACATTTGCTAAATCGATCTCTTTACAAGGCAACACTATTTCACTAGAGAACAATCTTGTCCCCACTGCTAACACTTAGCATGAAATCTCTCTGCAAGAATTCGACCCAGCCCCTACTTCCTTGCGCAGCCCCTGCTCCTATCTCCTAGCGTTGAGCAGGTCCTAATATTTAGGAATTAGCTCCTAAATATCAGCGCACTTTTGCAAGGAATTATCTCTGTCATAAGTTGCACACATGCCTCTCCTTACATGCTCTTCCTAGCAACCAGCGCTCACACAAAACTTGTGCTCGAAAACAATAATGATACAATTGTGCCTTTCGACCTCCTTTTATGCAACTCAATCAAGCTAAAACTGGTGAGTGTATATTTGGAATGAGTTAAGTTTGATCAGATAACTGAGTCGAACTGACTCTTCAACTTGTCCTACCTCAAATAGACTTTGAAACTCTCTAATTCGACCCTTTCCAAATACAACTTGCACTTGGAGACAAACAAAATTGGGTCTCCAACTCCTGCGCTTACTGCACCATGAGTCGTCCTAATTTCTAGGGACTCGTGCATGCTAAAGAAGACTTGAGTGAGGTCTATCTTGACTAAGGCACAAGTTAAGGCCACCTTACAACAAAAACTATTAACTAGCTTCTCTAATGCACTTTTAAACAAATGCTATCCCTAAGGCATACATCAACAAATGACTAAATGCTAAAGGCACAAGATTTTGCTATAATTTAGTCCTAGTTTACCATAAAACAAAAAGAAAAACGAATTTAGACTTTTAAAAGGAATGTCATAAATGATAAAGACTAGCCCCCTTATCAATCTAGGGAAAATGGTGTAGGATACAAACTATTCTAGGGTTTTGGGAGAGCAACAAGTATGGATATAAGCATTGCAAAGTCTACTCTGTCCACAAATTGTCTTGAAAATGAAGAAATTGTCCAACTACAAACTTTGCTCCCTTGTACTCCCATTCAGTTGGATGACGGGCTCAAATAGCTGGGATTCCACCTAAAGCCAAACAGCTACAGGGAAGCAGATTGGAACTAGTTGGTGGCAAAGCTGGAAAAAAAGGTTAAAACAGTGGAGCCTTAGATGGTTTTCTAGAGCAAGAAAGCTAGTGTTGATCAAGTCAGTCCTCAAAGCAATTCCACGCTATAGGATGCAATGTTACAAACATCCTAATTTTACTGCAATAAAATCCCTAAATCGCTATGTTTTGGCCCAGTCAATGTTTGCCGATTTTTAACAATATCTTGGTGGTATCTTAATTTTGTCGGTGTTTGCCGATTTTAACATATATTTTCCTAATTTTTTAAATATTTCTGTTTTCTGGACCCTTTCTGATTTTATCCCGATTTCGATATTTGCAACATCGATTGGATGTCCCTCTCTGTGATTCCCAAGGGCATTCTGGAGAAACTCAAAAAGTTTTAACTCGGGTTTCTGTGGGCATGTTCCAGCGATCATTTCATAATGCCATGGGTAAAATCGGAAAAAGATTAGAGTCCCAAAAGCTTGGGGACGTTAGGGCCTGAAGAACATCCTTCTATTTGCAAAAGCCCTTGTTGCAAAGGTAAGTTAGAGGCTCTTGTCTACTCAAAGTTTATGGATAACGATGGTCCATCAGAAATACATACATCCTTTGTCCATTAAAAACTAGGTCAGGCTTCCAGTAAAGCCAAGAACAAATGTCTCGGTAATATGGAAGGCAGTCCTAGCCTCTTTCCAGCTCATTAGGGATGGTCTAGCATCGACGGTAAGGAATGGCCAAAGGGTGCGAGTGGTGTAGACCCCTGGTTTGGGTGCAGTGCTGGCTAACAACTCCCACAAGATCTAGTCGCTTTATTGAAAAAATAATGGCATTTTCAGGTTCTCACAGATGGCGGACCACGTAGAAACAACTATCTGGGCCCAAGGTTGGCGATCAGCAAGGCAAATGGAGATCCTCATAAATCTCTTAACGCACTGGCAAAAGATTTACGGCTGATCTACAAAATTCACACATTAGACTGTCAGTAAGGGAAAATGAACTACAGTGGGATTTTCCCCCTTTGGTGATTACACTACAAAGCTAGGTTATCCACACTTATAGTTGATCAGATAAACGACCTCCAAGTTTGGTGGTGGAAGCCACTTTGGAGGATTAAATGCCCAACAAAGGCTTGGTTATTTATGTGGTGTCTCCTAGAAAACAAACCGCCAACCTGAGACATTATTTGCAAATAACAAATTGAAGGATCGAGTTGGTAATCAATTTGTAAGTCTGAGGAGATAGCAAAGCATCTCTTCATCCAAATCCCTTTTAATCAGGGCGTGCGGGTTGTATGCAAGACAACCGAAAATGTTGCAAACATCAACATCGGGATGAAATGGACAAGAGTTTGGAAAACCAAAATATCGTAAAAATCAACAAAATTAAGATACCAACAAAATATTGGTAAGAATCGGCAAACATCGGCTAGGTCAAAAAATTGCAATTTCAAGATGTTTGCAACACTGATACGTGTTGGACTGTGACTTTATGATCAAACCTAATGGAAAACCACATATATGTTTGCAAACCACAATCCAGAAAGATGTTAAGGGATTTTCAGAAGTTGCTGAGGCAAAGGGCAGTTTTCCCTCTTATTTGTAATTTTTCTTAAGATTGGAAATCTGTTGAAAAAGAAATAAAGAACACACACTTAGCAGGCTTTCCCTAGTTGAGGTTTCCTGCGTAATTTCTAGTGTTACGTGTTTTTAATGTGTTTGCGTCTTCAATGATTTATTTTCCGTTGTGAATGCTCAGTTAGAATACTCGGTATATTTGGTGAATACATCTGAAAGTTTCAGTTCGAGTTACTTTCACTTCTGAAAATTCATTAAATCAGTTGTTGGGTATTTAAAATCTAACATGGTATCAGAGCTAAGCCTCTGATTGAAGACCAGAAGCAGTGTTTACTTCCTCAGGAGCAGGTTAAAGAGAGCAAAGGCACAGTTTACCAGTCCCAGCACTACGATTTTCCTGAAATAGCTCAGCGCTAGGGTTTTCCTGAAACAGCTCAGCATGGCATATCTTGGGTTTAGGTTTGAGGACCCCCTGGATGGGGCATCAAATTTCTATTCTTGTTGGAAGAGGATTGGTGTAGTGCTGGAGGAGCAAGCCATTTCGAAGTTTGTGGACAACCCACCAGCCCAACCAACAAACACTTAGCAGCTAGCTAAGAACAACAAGAAAGATGCAAAAGCCAAAAGAATCATCCTTGACGGACTCAAGGACCACATCATACCCCGCCTGTTTGGGAAGACTGCTCAAGCCATGTGGATAGCCATCATAGGGTTGTAAAAGAGATTGAGTGAGGCCAAGAAACTGGTACTCAAGGACAAACACAGAAACATCACGATGGCGAAGTCTAAGTTTGTGGTCTCATACCTCACTAGGTTCACTCAAGTGAGGGACGAGCTAGCTGGAGTTGGGGAGAAAGTCTCAGACAATGACCTTGTCAGTTTTGCACTATCGTGTTTTTCCAAGTCATGGGAAAACTTCATTGATTCAGTGAATGGCATAGAAAAGCATCCAGATTGGGAGCGACTATGGGGTAACTGCGTCCAAGAGGAGATCTGGAGGTAGGCCAAAGCTGGCTCTCACGTAAAGAGAGATGACGAGGAAAACTTTTTCCCCAGTTGGGTGTAGAAATTCCTTGCAGATTCCAACTGCTAATTGTAATATGCTAAAACAATAGACTTGAATCTACTCTACTCATCAGCATAACCAATTAATCGATCGCAAAATCACGAAGCATACAAGAGAAAGAATTCAATCAACACATTACACAATGATTTCCTAGGGAAAGCCACAGCTAAAAACCCATGTTATCTGTATATTGCATTAGTCAGAAAATATGTGAAGATCAGAATGCTTTGCTCAAGCCCGAGCAACCTCTGCACTATCTCTATCTATCTCACTGCTTCCTAGACAAGCCTTAGCCAATACTTAGCCAATTTCCTGGCCTTCCAAGCTCCTACTTCCTTGTGTTGTTCAATGAGAAATTAGACCCCTATTTAATAGGAATTTTCCTCCATGGGATTGAGCAATTCCTTTAGGCTCTTCCTCTGATTACATGCACCATATGTACAATTCAGATAATTATACAACTAATACTACACTGCCCTTGAACTCCAATCTCAATTGGGTAACTCTCAGATCTGACATGCATGAGTTATTTATGAGTGAATCCTCAATTAACTAGTTGAACACATGAAGCAACACACCATTGTCTGACCTCCTAATAGTTCCTCCATCAATTGGAACTAGTTTAACTAACTTTAACTCAGTTAAACTGAATTAATTAATTAAGACTCAAAATAAATGCAACCAGGGCTCCTATAAAGTAGGAGACACTCTACATGAGTCAAGTTAGACCCTCAACTCGAATTAACTGAACCAACTAAGTCAATTTAACTTAATTAACTTGTACAAGTTGTCTTATGATGTGGAATTACAATTTTTCTCCTAATTTAATTAAGGATAAAATTAATATAGGAATTTCTTGTTGCATTTTCAATACTCCCTCTCAGCAAGAATGGGATTCTCAACTACCCTGATCTAGCACCTTCAGAATGTATAGCATGCAACACCTCTCACTATTGTTGTTGCTACTGCAACATCTGCAACTGAAAAGCATAAAAAAAACAAATTGAATCAATTGTGTCTGCAACTATCTACTAGGAAAACGGTGTTGTTATTGACTTTGCTACTCCTATGCACTCCTCAGTATCTGACTGACATTGATCCCTGTCTACTAGGAAAATTGTGTTGTTGTTGACTGTGCTACTGAGCCTCTTGCTTTGTTGTCAACACAGCTTTGCACTCCTCAGTATCTGATTGACATTGATCCTCTTACTACTGAATACTGTGGGCCCTTGTAGCAAGGTAATGATCCATGAGACAAAAAAAACTCAATGGACCCTGCCCAAATTTCTAAAACTCTTGGGACTATTGCTTCACATTGCCCAACCTCACACCTAGAGGTATGGCTGCATGTGCTCCCTTTGCCCATTTGGCTCAAACTCTCCTCCTACTAGAGGTCTCTAACTGGTCCTCTTCACCATCATCCTCTTGGTTAGCCCAACTGTCAAGTGGATGAGTTCTCTTCTCACTTTGAGAGTGAGTTCTCACTTATAGCTTGCATGGCAAGCTCAGTGGCTAGGAGTGTGTGGTATATAGATAGTGGAGCTTCCTGTCATACAACCAGGAACAAGGAGTATTTTACCCAAATGACCAAGAAAGACATGCAGTTTCATATAGAACTTGGCAGATGATGGCAGGTACTTAGCCAAGAGCATGGGTAGTGTCATGTTTGAGAGGGAGCTCAGGAACCCTCTCTACTTCAGAGATGTCCTCTGCGTCCCAGGGTTGAAGAAAAATCTTGTTTCATTCCTAGTCGTAGAAGGCAAGGGTTATGAGGTTATCTTGATAAAGGCCTTCATTGAGCCTTTCAACTCCAGAGCAACCACGCAAACTGGAGTTAGGGTGAAGAACCTCTACAGGCTTCAGTTTGAGACAATCGCATTGAGCAACAGAGGGGGCAGTAAGTAGGATCATGACCTTGGGGAGCTTTGGCATAGGTATACAGACAGTGGAGCTTCATGTCATACAATTGAGAACAGGGAGTATTTTAGCCAATTGACCAAGAAGGACATGCAGTTTCATATAGAATTGGGGAGATGATGGGAGGTACTTAGCCAAGGGCATGGGTAGTGTCATATTTGAGAGGGAGTTCAAGAACCCTCTCTACTTCAGAGATGTCCTCTACGTCCCAGCATTGAAGAAAAATCTTGTTTCAGTCCCAGTCGTAGTAGACAAGGGTTATGAGTTTATCTTGAGTAAAGGCCTTCATCAAGCCTTCTGACTCCAGAGTAGCCATGCAAACTGGAGTTAGGGTGAAGAACCTCTACAGGCTTCAGTTTGAGACAATCGCATTGAGAAGCAGAGGAGGCAGTAAGTAGGGTCATGACCTTGGGGAGCTTTGGCATATGCATATGGGTCACTTTACCATGGAGCGCTATAGATTCTCGAGGAGATAGCCACAAGACTGTCACTGTGCAGTGTTAACCAGCATGACATGTGCAAGGGTTATGATGACAAGTATGCCAAGACATCCTTCCCTAATAGAGACAACAGGGCCTACAGCATCTTGGAGTTGGTTCTTTCGGATGCCTATGGCCCATTTTCCTCTCCATCCCTTATGGGATACAAATATTATGTCACCTTCGTTTATGACCACTCGAGAAAGACTTGGATCTTCTTCTTGAAGAAGGAGGATGAAGTCTTCTTGAAGTTCGTGGAGTTCAAAGCCTTGGTGGAGAACCAGACAAATAAAAAGATCAAGACGCTAAGGTCAAACAACAGTGGTGAGCACATCTCCAACGCCTTCAGGGACCTATGTGCCGGGGAGAGTATCGAGGGGTAGCTCACTGTTGATTTTTCATAGGATCCTCTAAATTGATAATTACTTCTTATGATTTCTTAGGTTAATCTTTTCTTGCATTCATATTCATCATAAAGCAATTACATAGAAGATCCCAACAGTAAAAACAAAATGCCATTAGGACCATAAAGAGACAGCGAAACAAAAATCACAAGATTTTTACCCTGGGAAAACCCACTTGGGGGAAAACCCAGCAACCTTTTCCTTAGAGAAATCTTCGGTTCAACAAGAGATGCATCTAAATCTTCTAAACAAATTCAAAGTCAAACTGACCAGCAATTTGGTCTTGGTCAAACCTGGTCAAACTGTCTCCATAACAAGTCAAAATGTTGCCCAATAGACTTGGCCTGATCCACTCTGCTAGGGCTGAATTAAAACTTGATCTGTCCAAATAATCTGCCCTGAACTTGAGTCTTGTTCCACACGCGCGAGATCAGCAGCAGAGGGAGACACACGTGTGAGATCGAACAAGAGAGAGGCTTGGTCAACTGCAAGAGAACTTCCGCCCTTATCTTTTCTTCTTCTTCGCTTGATGAACAAAGAGATACTTGATTTTGTGTGTGATCTGAATCATGTGCCCAAATTATCGACGACGAGTGTCTTTATAATATATATAGCCTTCTGGGAGGTCAAATAGGTGCCACTTCAACCGGGCTGACATGCTCCCTTGAAGGACCGACTTGACTTTATATAGCAAAAAACTTAATTTAAAAATTCAAAATTTTTCTTTTAAAAAGGACATGAAGAACATGCCTTATATTTATCCTTACATACATTTCTAGGGCTAAAATATTAATTATGAAGACCAACCAGAGCTACAAAATTCAGCACTCATCATACCCTATAACCCTCAGCAAAATGGGGAGGTTGAGCGCAATAATTGGAGCAGAGGCATTAAGGAGTTAAGGGGTTTTCAGAAGCTGCTGAGGCAAAGGGAAGTTTTCCCTCTTGTTTGCAATTTTTCTGAAGATTGAAAATTCGTTGAAGCAGAAATAAAAAACACACACTTAGCAGGTTTTCCCCAATTGGGGTTTTTTTGGTAGTTTCTGGTGTTATGTGTTTTTAATGTGTTGTGTCTTCAATCATTTATTTTCCGCTGTGAATGTTCACTTAGAATACTCAGTATATTTGGCGAATGCATCTGAAAGTTTCAGTTCGAGTTTCTTTCATTTCTGAAAATTCATTAAATTATTTCCTGGGTATTTAAAATCTAACATAGCCCTTTATCCGTCCACTTTCTAACCATATGCTTATCTTCGGTGCCAAAATAATTTCACATAACTGGTTAAACCAGGGCTAATCATAATGGGCCTATAATTTAATGGCTTGTTTTTATCCCCATTTTTCAAAAATAGGAACAACGAGATTTTGAGGTCATGGTATAGGGAAAACCTGCATAACTTTTAAATTGAAGAGCTTGTGAAGGTGAGGGATAAGGACAGGTGGCACTATTAGGATAATTTACTCTTAACAGATTCATGTAACAGATCACATGATAACACAGCTATATACTGCATCATACAAGACAGTAGCAACTTCCACATGATAAACAAAAGACGATTAATTAGAAATACTGCTATATCATGAATGATGAACATTTATCAAGATTCTAATGAAACAACAGATGGAATACCTTAAACACAAATCCTTCCAAGGCATTGCTAACTTTTAGGAATGTATATTTACCTTGTCTTTGTAAACAGGATTCCGTTCAATCGAACAAAGCGAACACGAAAACTCTTCCTCATTTCTGTTATTGAACCTGGATTTTGTTGTTTGTGGTCTTTTAGAGCCAATTTCATGCCATCACCTATTGGAAGTGTCTTCTCACCTTTTGTCTTTGCACTCTCAGAAAATTTTGATGCTTGAGAATTTGATTCATTGGTAGAAGCAGAAAGTTGAAAGTAATGTTGTCGATTCTACAAAAGGAACATGTAAACTATTAGTGCATCTTTATGGACAAAAACATTATATCAATAAACAAAATCATAATTTACTCAGGAACATTCAAGACCTATCTTACATTCAAAGGAAGCATCAAGATAACTTATAATTACTGTCTTGTTCTCTTAACATTTGACGAGTGTCAACATTATTCCTAAATTACTGTCACATTCCTATTATTCAGCATGACATGACTGTCAACAAATCAAACACAAGAAATAGATCTCCTGATTCTCAAAATCATTCCAGTTACAATGTATAAATTTTAACCAGTGACAACCCACAGATTTAACCTTGGCATTGAAAAAGATATGATATAGGCTAAACTTCAGCACCATCTTGTTAAGGCCGACCCAGTCACATGTTATGTTTTGTTACAGCATAATCAAGGGAGTATATACCCAAAATATCGCCGAAGTATGGCTGAAATATGGTGAATAATCTTTCGACCATATTTTCTATATATGCAGCCAGATATGGCCGTAACCTATTTTATCAATATATCTGTACATAAAGACCAGGTGGAGCTATATATGGTCAATAGACAACACATCAAATTGGACCAATTTAAACCAGTAGAAGCTTTTCAATTCTTTTCTCTTTGGGATATTATTCATCTTTCAGCCATTGACTATGCCATGACGTCTATTGGTCAAGGGACCTTATATTGTATTAGAGACATCGGCAAACACATCCTCTTTCAGGAACGATAGAGGATTATCAGGTTTGGCAGACTTGTTTATCATACATGAATCAATTGTTAGAATGCTTGTTATGATTAAAAGAATCTGTAAATTATCCATTGACTGTACATATTTTCTAAGTTACGAGGATTAGGATTCGGATACGGATACGGATCCGGATCCAAATTAGCTAGTTTTTTGAAAATTTATGATCTGGATACAGCAAGAATACCTCAAGTACAAAAAAAAAATATAATAATATTTTAACAATTTTAAAAAACACTTTAGAGTTCAAAAATCAAATACTCTGTGAAACCATCAAACACTTTTAGAACTGAAACCATTAGATATACTATAAATATGAAGACTGAAACACTGAAATGGTACATCCTCCCTCACACAAAGTAACAAAAAGGATAATATCATAAATGATAATATCCTATACATTTACATATCCTCAAATGGATCTGCATTATCTTCTACATATTGCAACTCTACATCATGAATAGATGATGGGGGTCCTGGAATGTAGGTGGTAAGTCCCTATAATACTAATGATTCCCCCAGTACTATTGTTATTGTAGCCTTTATTGTTATTGGTGTGCCCCTATTGTCCCCATATTGTTATTATTGTGCCCCATAAAAGCCCACTATTGTTATTATTGCGCCCTTATATTATTGTTGTTATGTCGGCTTTGATTATATTGTGACCCCTTAGACTCCTATATATAGAAAGGAGGTTTTGTCATTTGTATCATCCAAGAATTGTTCATTTGTGTAATGTAAAGGAGGTTTCCCCCTCAAAGAGGTTGATTTTGAAGTCGTTGATCTCTCTTTCCTTCTATTTTGTGAGCTGGTTATATAACATTTGATGGAACAATATCCTCAAGTGGGTTGAGGAGAGTCATGGCATTCAGTGTCAAGCTCAAGTTAGATATCTCAGGCTCCACATCCCACATCTTGCTTGGACCTTTTTTATAGTTTGGTTCAACATGTGATAGAAGACGGAGCTTGGAATAAACATACACAAGATCCCCAGTGTTTGTCGCTCCCACCTGTTTCACTTCACTGAATGGATGAAGCCATATGTACTCCAATTCCTCTCGAGTCTCAATTGATCAAGAACTAACAACCAATGATAACCTGGTGGCTAGAGTGGAGAGATGAATGTTATCTCCACCATGGAAGCCCCACCAAGTAATAGGATCAAGATGCCCTCGATCATCCATAGCTACTGGATCTGAAAAGCTACCAGTGGATTGTACAAATCCTCCAAATTCTTGGCGTACTTTCATTGAAACTCCCATATCTCAATAAATTTTCTTCAAAGTTGTCTTGTATCCTTGTACCACTTCAAAATCCTTGTTTGGCATTGTTCTACCAAGTAAAGACAAAATTGTGTAATGATAATATTTAGGGTGCAATGCATAGGCCAAAAGGTGTAATGGTGTGGTCATTTTGTTCCACATTTTTGTAACTATGTCCTTCACTTCATAATAGAATGTTTCAAAAAGGTCATTTTCACTTGCCCTGATAATTTCCCTTATCCTCTCCATCATACTATCAATGTTTTCATAAACTTTCCCCAAGCAAGGTGTATCTGTGTCAAATCCCTTGATCAAGGTCAAGATTGGTTCAGTAAACCGCGGAAAGTATTGGACCTTGTCTCACCATGCATCATCAAGAATGATGGACTTGATTTTTTGTCCTCGATCAGAAGTGGAAGTCCTCCATGGTTCCCAATGACCATTGCTTGTAATGCTTGTCTCAACTCCACAAGCCTCCTTATGACAAGAGTGTGGGAGTCAAAATGAGTTTCAGCAACGAATAAGTTTCAAAAAGTCAAATCTCAAATGAAAAATCATATATAAATTTGTAATTAAAATTAAGAATTTCCAATACAAATAATATTTTTAATTAAAATTTCCCAGATTCGAGTGTCACGCAGTAAGAGCTCACAAATTATGTGGATGACATGCAATGAATGGGTAATTAATGAGGGACGCCAACGGCATCCTGCATATCATTTCACCACCCCCCTCCAGGTTGCTTTGCGGGTGAGAGAGGTCATGGTACGATGGACGATTACAATATGGTGGTTGATTTGGGGGAGTGCGACTTCATATAGACTTTTGCCAAGTTTTGTGGGAGCTTGCAGGTGGCATGTGAGCTTGCAAAGGCTGAAGAAGGATCAACAGGTGCAGGGGTTGACGGAATGGACAGGGGCAAGTCTCAGTAGCGTGGTGGAAGGGGTTTTGCCCGTCATTACCTCTCTCTCCTGCCGATGCCCCGACATCAAGCAATTACATTGGAGGACAAGCCATAGAGGTGGAAAGTTCAGAGGTGGAGGCGTTATGTTTGACTTTGGCATTGGTTGTCCATGAAAGGAACGAGGTGCGTAAAATTGCAAAGAACAGGGTCTCTGCTATTGATTTTCTCATGGTTAAACTAGTTTTTTTTGCGGTTCATATGGTGGTTGGGGCCTTGGAAGTCGACATGTCAGGGCTGGCTAAGTTGTTTGTTCCACCACATGTTGACTCTGTTGAGGGCTCCCATGCCAGCCCCTACGCTCCTCCAGCTCCACCAGACAACTCTACGCCTGTTCGTATTCGTAGTCAAGGTCGTGTTAGTGGTAGTGATTGTGTTCGTGGCAGTGAATGTGTTCAAGGTCTTGATGATGAGAATGCTCCTCCAGCCAACGAGGATGTGTCTGTGGATTCTGAGAATTCCCATAGAGCTATTCCCAATAGCTCAAGATAAAAGGTCCTTAGTTTGTTTTGGTCTTTTCTGGTATGGTTCTGGTCTGTCCTGTTTTGTTGCTACTATATATCCCTAGTCTGTTAAGGCCTTGTCTTGTTTTGTTCTAGTCAGTAGACAATTTTGGCTTTATGTTCTTCCATGACAGTAGACTTTTGTGGCTCCTTGACACAGAGCATTGTGGCAGTCTCGTCACTTGTTGTATCTATGTAAATTCTGCAATTTTCTATTAATATAATTTCTATAGCATTACAAAAAAAAAAAAAAAAAATCAAGAATTTCCAATACAAATAATATTGATTAAAAAAAGAGTAACTTCAGTAGCTCCAACTTTGCAAATCCTTGATATATAGCCTGGGACATTGAATGATTGGTTATGAACATTTGGATTTAGTTTGCTGCTACATATATTTCATTAATCCATTCAATCTCACCAATCTTGGCAAGCATAAGGTTCAGTGAATGTACTTCACATGAAGTCCAAAAGATGTGATCATATCGATCCTCCACAATCAAACATGTAGCTTTACAAACCTATGCGTTGTCCGTAATGACTTGGACAACATTATGTGACCCCACACTTTCTATTGCATCAATAAGAATTGTGTATATCAAAGATGCATCTTTCTCTATTCCACTACAATCAACAGCTTTCAAAAAGATTGCCCCTTGGGGGCATACTGCAACAACATTAATTAATGGACAATTTCATTGGTCTCTACATTCATCAGAAATGATGGACAACCCTATTTCTGCCCATGTATCCCAGATTGTCATGTAGTTGTCTACCCATGGATTGTCTCTTTGATGCCAACAAAGAAGTACGATCTTTTTCATGTCCATGGCTTTTGTCCTCTTTTGGCACTTCATTAACTGCCTTAATCATTTGTTGTTAATAAGGGGAACGCACCAAATTGAATGCTAGCCCATTTGCATAGATGCAACCAACTACATGTTCATCGACTATGTCTTTACCTTGATTATTGAACGCTGCTTCAAGAGGGCCTAAAGTGGGTGGGCCTTTTATTAGTTGTGGCAGCAGGCCTAGATGGCAATGGAGGCCTAGTTGTAGAGCTTTGCATAGGTTGTTTTCCCTTCGCAAGCTTCCTATCAACAACTTCTTGCAAAGATGCATAGAATTTCATTTCTCCACGACTCAAACATTTGCATCTTTTGGCTTGGTGCATACTTGCACCCCTATGTTAGTCTGACCAGTGAGATGGGCCTTCACTCTCCTTTGGTTGAAAGGCAAGAGACCATGGAGAAAATAATCGTAAGCTTGGATTATAACTCATACACTTCCATTACAACTTCTACATTCCTAATGTATTGTTTATGTTGATTAAACTCCCCTTTCTTCTTCTCTAGATTTTGGATAGCACAACGTCCCTTCTAATGATTGTTACAACATTTCACATGACGTTAATCCTTCTTTCCTTGGTTTGAAGAATCATCTTTCCTATCCTTCCTCTATCCTCCTTTCTTGCCTCCCTTCCTCGTCTTCCCAACAAGGGAAAGGTCTTCTACTTCACCTTCCTCAACTAAGCAATACTTTAACCTTGTCTCTTCCTACAAAAACTCAATGAATATTTCCAAATGGAGGCATACTCACAACCAAAAAATACCCTAGACAAGGGGTTTGTAAGATGGAGAAAACCCATTTGAAGCAGTGGGCACCAACCCATCATCTTCAACCTTCACCTTATGGGAACCAACTAATCTCTCAACCCTATGATTTTCATCAAGTAACCAACCACGAAATTTGTGTCACTTGTGTAGAAGATGAAGAGCTTATTCTCGGGTGCATCTTGTTAGAAATATTCACGCTTTGGTACAATGCCATCAAAGCACCATACATCTTCATACATGTCATATGCAATGTGAGGAAAGAAAGTGTTTCACCATATCAAAAAAGAATTGTTTTGCCTTGGCTTCTTTCTTCTTATACAACCACTCGAGCAAGATAGGTAGGAATAGTAACTTTGTTCTTAACAAACACCCAAAGCTCAACCTCCTCCAACATCTACAATCTATACTTCTAAGGTGTAAAGTAACTGTGGACTAGATTGTCACCAAAGCCCCAAGTGGGTCCCTACACTGAGCACGAATGCCACATGGCACAATATGATTTATACAGCCTCCAAGGTGGTACAGTGACCAAGTCAAGGTGTCCACATGTCAAAAGCACTCCTTTAAGCAAGATGATGCATCATTTAACTATGGCTCCTCAATTCAAGCATCCCCCCTTGACATATGTGCAAAGTGGCTCTAATGCTCTCGAGGCCTCATGCTCAACCTTCGAGGAAATACCACCTCCGCTAAGGTGCTTACTCAACATGTCCCAAGTGCCCATCCTCCTCAATGAGCACACCATTATAAAATATGTGTGCCAAATACCACATCAAAAAATGTGTCTATCTAATATGGACCCCAAGGTAAGAATATACCCAATAATCTCTCCAAATGTTAGACAACCAAAATACAACGAAGCGGCTAGTAAACAACAAGCCCTCCACATCCATGAAGCATTCCCCTAACTATGTGAAAAAAAATTGTGTACCATTCCCCTAACTGGGTGAAAAAAATTGTGGAGCAAATGAAGGTAACAAGAGATGGGTCATTTCACTCAAATGTTCCTCCTAATATTATGCAACCAAGCCCCTTAAGCTTTGGGCTCTTTCCAAACAACATAATTAGGATTTGCAACAAAACCATCACAAAATTGGATGGGAACAGGGATGCCTCTTCTTCCTCGTCCACCTCTACTTATATTTCCAATTTTATTATTGATTTTGAACTAGATCATTATGCCTTTTAGGGTTTTTTACTTCTATTTTTTTATTAGCTCGTGCTTTTCTCTTTCATTTAATGTCATTTAATCTATTTTAATTTGATAACATTATAGCAACCAGGAGTGTTCTAAACACTCCCACAAATTAGTGCCCACTAATTGTATTCTCTAGTTCCACCCCAAGTACTTGGCCATTTGTGAACATTAATGAAATTATCTTCTCTATTCTTTATCTGATTGCGTTTCTTTCGTAGACCTAGTTGATTAATGATATAGAATTCTAAAGATGAGCCAAGGCCTTATGCCTCGTAAAGTTTTGCACTTCTATCGTTACCTAGCTCATGTTCTTCACTTTCCTTTAATGATATATAATCTCTTTTAATTCAATAATATTATAGCTTTTGGGAGTGTTGTAAACACTCCCACAAATTAGTGTCTAATAATTGTACCCTTTAGTCCCACTAACCTAGTACTTAGTCATTTGTGAATGTGAATGAAATTATCTTCTCCATCTCATATGGGATTATGTTTCTTTCGTAGACCTTGTAAATTGGTAGTCTAAAATTCTAAAGATGAGTGCATCCCTTATGGTTAAATAGGGTATAGCTTTCCCCCTTACGATCTAATCTTGGGAAAAGTTTCAAGGAAGCATGTATAATACTTTTGATCAACAAAAATTGCTAGTTTCAACCAAATAAAAAGAATGGTAGGTTATGGGTAGTCCAACAGATTTTTGGTGTATTATAAGTTCTAGAAATGTTTGTTCACGTAAATTTCCCAGGTATTTGTTGTGACCGTGCGCAGATTTAATATAAAATGTACTCATTTTTGTTAGATAAATAAATAAGAATGGTAGGTGCAATGATCCATTACAAAATTTTGGGAGGGGCACAATTGTCCTTCGTGTGAGAGAGGGAGCTTAAACTCAATGAAGATTGTTGCTATCAAGCAATATAACATCTACAAATCAGTTTCACACTTTACACAAAGATCTTAAAGAGTAGGATACAATAAGAAGTCCTTTGTATTGTTCACAAAGGCACTCTTTTGAATGGAATTTTACAATTAAAAGAAACAAGAAAGCAAAAGAAACCAACCAAGTATCTTGCCATGACTTGCCTCATTAATCATAATGGCATTATTTATAAATTACACACCATAATTTACCAAAGGTGTAGGGTTACACACAACCCTTTATGTGTCACAATGTGCTACATGGATCCTCAATTGTTTGGAGGTAATGGATGGTTTAGGCCCTATCTGCAACATAGCATGTGATCTGAAAATGAGATCTTAAATCAATATAAAGGTATTACAAACTCATGTGTAGGAATGCCTATATTACTTAGTGCAATGGATCGAAAAGATTGCGAATAATATAGACAATAAGCGGTTAGAAAACATAATAGTCACACACATTAACACAACAAAATAATCAAGGAGTTCACCAGACTTCCTAGCTACGTCTCCTGGTCCAGCTTTCAGTGTTGACCTCTATATTATGTCTTCAAGAGCAGATTATTACAAGTGTGAGCTCAAACCGAGTCTCAACACAACAACAAAATAACAAGGATTTACTTAAAATCCTCAAGTCTACAAGAGTACACAAACTCTCCCTCTTGCACTTTATCTTCTGCTTTCTCTGTCTCAACAACTGCTTCCCCCTGTCTTTTCCATTGAATGGCTTTTAAGCCTATCGGCGCTTTTCTGTTCGTCTCCCCTTTCGGGCTCTCTAGCTCCTGGCCGCTGTCCCTTCCTCTCCTTCTGGAGCGTTTAACAATCATTGCTAAACTCCCTAAGGTATGGTGGCCACATGTTCGTAACGTAAAGGACCACTGGCGCGGGTGAAATCTCAAAAAGCCGTTTCTCTGTTTACACAAAAAAACATTGAAAAATCCATAAAAACACTTTCTATCGGACTTCAAATAACATTGAATCCGCCCTATAATCCCTATCGGATATTATATCGTTGTCGCAAGCCCACGTTGATCTGCATGATCTCCGATCCAATAACTAATATCCATTTTGGGCGGCTTATGTGCACGGAGATTACCCGCCCGAAAAGGCGGTTTCTCTCTCCTGCGCCAAGCCACGTGTCGGCCAGTGTATGGGATCGGGCGGAGCCCATCCAATACCACTTACCGCTTGAGGCCCGCCCGAAATCCCGCTTACCACGGAACTCAAATAATATAAAGTTGCATTTATAAACCTTTCGAGTCCGGTTTTATCGCTTCAGGCGCATTTCCTTTGTATTTCGATTTTATAATGGAAATGCATAAATACATAGAAAAACCCGACCAATCCCTTTTTATCGAAACTCAAAATTTATCAAGCCACATCTATAAACCCCGTCGACTCCGACTTATCGGAAGTAGCATGTTGTGTCGGCCCCTGCTCCTTTGTATTGTTGCGATGCGATATTGCGATGCAATATATCACAATTGCATATCGCGTAGTCTTCGGGCCTCCGGTAAGTTTCCCTTGTGTTTTAGCGATGCGATATTGCGAGTTAATTTGGGTCGTTGATTTGCGCACTCGATCAACGGTCCTCGTTAAATCGCGTTGATCACTATCATGATTTCCATAGGGATGCCTCCGATGTACTCCGCCGACTTCTCCGGATTGTGATATCCTGATTTGATCTGGACCGTTGATCGGTTTGATCCGACGGCTCCTGTGCAGCATTACTTCCGCCTTCGCTTAGCTCTGTTTTCTGCCATTCTTTCACTATTTTCCCTTCCGATAGTGTTTCCGATAGTTAAGATATATGAAGACTTAGAGGTTTTAGGATCCATTTTGGATCATCATGCCCCCTCCCTACATATAATCCTAAATCCCACATTGGAGGGGAGTGCACTCCCATAATGATTCTTTGCTACTCCCAAAAAAATACCCACACTCCCAAAATGATTCCCTACAACTCCCAAAATGATTTATGTTGCTACCATACCATAGGAGAAGAAACTATAAATTGCTCATGCCAAGAGGCTTAAGAATGCTAAATAGATTGTAGAATTCTTTACCTTTTCAATTTAAAATCTAGATTCTATAACTTACAATTACTTGGCTTTATTATGGCATATTTCTAAACATTATATGACAATGGAAGTTGGAATTGTTGACCACATATTACAATTCTTTCTAATGCCCTGTTTCATTTCATGGTTGACATTACCAGTTATAGTTTGCTAATGGCAAGTGTGATCCATTGAAACTTTAGATTTAAAGGTTGATGTATGGCAGTTCATTTGATGATAACACTATAAGTTACCAATGTTGCCCACCAAAAGTGTGTACCCCTAAGGGAGCTTTTCTCATGGTCATCTTCTTCCATCTGGCAGCCCCTGAGAGCCACCCGTAGCCGATGTGATGTGCAGCTTTATCTCTACTCCCTGCATCAATTATGTGTTTCCTCACACATCTATTGATAACATTTGTTAGAAGGTGGGAAATCCTATCCAAAAGGTATGTTTTTCATTGTCCAATCGAGTGCTTATGTTTGTTTTTCATTGGGCATTTTGGGCATGGATTATTGGTTAACTTGGAAAAAGGGAGGGCTTTGACCATGGTTTTGTTCCCTCACCTAAAATGGGGGATTAATCCTCAATCTTAATCTTATCGAATCTCCTTTATTAGCATTTAGGCTTTAGGAAGGGCACTACTTGGGAAACCCCGATTTTGGTAGCGTGATCCCATTTTCCCATTCCACATTTTCCACTCCCCTCCCCACATTACGAAACATATTTCATCATTTTCCTTCTCTACGTCCACAAGGACACCCTGTCTCCTTTGTCCACATATCTGGGTCAAGCTTGGAAATGTTGCCCCGCAGGTTGATGCAGCTAAAAGAAAGTTAAAAGCATATCATGGCCACAAGCAAGAAACAAAAGAAAAAGAATATTATAAAATGCAAAATATGGTCGGGACATTTAATATAGCATGTGGTCAAAACCCAAACATGAGCTTTACCCCTTATCATGGCCATCACCCTAGTTCCTAGGGCCTATGAGTGCCACTCACATCATTAAGGAACCCATGCACATCCCAACCCCTAGTGGGCGATGAACTACCCCACCTTAAGGGGTTAATAATTGCTTTAAATCATTCACAGCATGTTCTCATTTCCTGGAGCCCCAAAGAGTATTACAAAGAAAAAAACATCAAAAAGGCTAAAGGCCAACAAAGGGGTGGAAAAAACAAAAGTTGGGGTAACTCATGTATCCATGATTTCTCCTTCCTACATCTATATACCCAACATGTGGACATCCCTCATCATTTCTATCCTTGTACCCATGGAATCTAGCCTTGAGACCCCTGTTTCCCATCCATTTCATCATCATTCACATGCCAACTATTAAATGAACGACGCACCAGGGACTTGTCTTTCCCTTTAGGGGTTGGGAACACCTAATAAGGTTATCTATTAACCAGTCCTACCTAGGGAGGTAACACTATTACGAGATTAAAGCCACAAATTTGAAAGAGAAACCCCATATGAAGTCTCAATGTGCCCTTGATTAGCAAGCTTCGTTCACATAGATGCACTAATGAATTATTGTACCTAATGGTGAGGATGCAAGCACTGGACATTATATGTGATTGGCAGGTGGTTTCATCATGGGTTGGGTAACTTAACTAGAGCCTAAGTCCCTAGAGGAGCATATGACACTCTCCAAGTGAAGCATTGAGAGCCATGGGACTCATTTTACTTGCAAAGCATCATTACTTCACTCCATGGGCACTTATGGCACCAGAGCAGTTTGCACTTTGCCCCATAATATTCATGAGATGATGCACTTGGATTAGCATGCCCCAACAAGATTAGTAATGTACACATGTTTTGGCAGTTGATCTGAGGCCCAGATGAGGTTTGTATCACCCTTTAAGGCATGGGAGGGCTAGCACCATTCTTTAAGCCCTCAATGATGGAGAAAATCCAAGCTATTCTACCACCAAGAGACCCATGAGACCCATTTTGTGCCCCAAACACAAAACTGGGGTCCACTTGATGATTTGAGTGGATGTCCAGGGTCAACCACTAGTAGATGATTTATGCAGCCCTCTTGACTCACTTTGGCAAAGAGAGAGCTCAACACATGCCTCCAAGAGGCCCACACAGTGATGACGTCGGCATTTCAACCCTCTTGTGGGTTTATCTTTATGATTTTTCATTGCTTATGTGGTTGCCTTGTAACCACAATTAGTTTTGCCCTCCATTTGACAACTGAGAGGGGCTTCTAGGTTGAAATTAGACTTGATAAAACTTGTATAAATAGATGAGAGCTCATTTGAGCTTCTCATCATCATCACACTTAATTTCAATCTCTTGAGAAGAATTCGCACTTGTTTCTTTAGCTATTGAAGAATATTTTGGATGCATTTTGGCATTTGGAGCTAGCTCGACATTGTCTTTGGAGTTATTTCTTGGATCTTAGATGGACATACTACATGTCATCTTGTAAGTACTTAATGTTGATGAAATTTTTATCTTGAATTTGTTTAATGTATGGAATTGTTGCTTCTAGAATGTGTTAATTGTGCACTAATTATCGAAAATTAATTTTGGAAGGCTTTCTATTTGAGTATTGCATATCTTATTCAATCTATGGCATGTAATGAATGTTCCTAGTGGAGGACAATCTTTGAACTCTCCATGAAACTCCATTATCTCTTTGAAGTGGGTAAACGTTTAGAATTGGTACCTAGGGCATCAATTTTAAGCCTCCTTACAGACGATTTAGCTCATCTTAAGCTTCTTAAGACTCCACATGCCCAAAGGACAGGGCACTAATCAAAGTCCTTGGTGGTCAAACTCAACTTTTCTCCACAAATTCTCCTCTAAATTTTGTTCCTCTTAAGGTAGTATGGCTATCTAGGGCTTAAAAGTGAATTGCATAGGAGGAGGTTTTGTGGGATCCCAAGATCCTAAACATCATGCTTAGGGTCTTGACTACTCGATCCTAAAGTTTGGTGGGCATCCACTTGGATTTCATCCATAATATCTCTTGCCCTAAGCGTTGCCCTATAAGGAAACCCTAGCTAGTTTTTCCTCAACTTGCGGACTTCCTTGAGGGTTGTATGAGCTTAGTACTTGGTGAAGTATATCATAAGAAGCCCTTCTTCTCATTGCCTCAATCTTGGAAGTATCTTCATCTACAATAATTCACGAAACCCGAGGTCTTGTGCAATCCATTATTAGGTCTTTCATAGAGTGCAAAGTGCCTTTGAAGACTTATATCACATCTTTCAAAGCATTCTAAATCCTTTTGTATCACCTTGCACCTAAAACCCTAGAATATCTATTATACATGATAATTGCCTTATGAAGGCTCCTCCCATTGATGAAAGTCAATAAAGAGCAGGGGACCATGGATATGGTGACAGTGGGCCATTGTCCCATTGTTAGCACTTAGTCTAGCTCTTTGTCCTGTAAGGTTTCCCTCTCCATGGCCTACTAAATTTTGTGGTAACAATAACAACTAGATGGTTGATGTTATTTGTGTACTAAATGGTTAATACTTTAATGATTATCATTAAATCTTTACAAAATCTATGTATTTACATCTTCTGCAACCAATTTGCCATTTTGCGTGTCGTTTTGAAAATATATATATGCATCAAAATATTTTAAGATTTTAAATATACATGATACCAAAAATGCTCCTAGCCTTTTGGAAATGGGCACTTCACACTCCCACTTCCAACAACTATTGTTTGAAGTTTGAACAAGTGCATATCTAGAAATTGTTTTGATCCCATCATACAGGGCATGTTGGAGGTTCAAATGAATGAATCTAGAACTCTGTTTTAAGATCCGGCCGGCTCGGATCCGACTCAGCCTAGTTGGTCCGAGCCAGAATTAAGATAAAACAACAACAAAAATTGACCCGGCAGAAAAACCAGTTCGGGAGGCCGAGTCAGTCATGACTCGATCAACTCGGTCGGATCCGCATCTACTCGGCCGAGTCAATAAATGTGGCCAATCACCCAAACAAAACTGCGATTTTTCTAATTTTTTTTAAATTTCCTAATCAAGTGTATCTTCAGCAATGCCTCGAATATCCAGTGTATCTTAATGTTATTTCTGTTTTAGAGTGAGAGTCGTTGATGTTGAACATGTAGCTGGTCATGCGTTCTGCAATTACTTCAACATTGCTGGATTTTGTCATTTTATAAAGCAAATCCAATGTCTTCTATTTAAGTGAATTGTTTGGATCATGTTTAAGGCAAACTAATTGAACCCCTCATAATTCAATAATGAAAGCTAACAATGACATAATCATACCCAATTTAATAAGTTTTTTTTCTTTGTCAACTACACACTGGTCATACAGGATTTAAATGGTAGTATTTCACTTTATATGACTAAATTTCAGTTTAAATAATTGGCATTGGGCATTGGCGATAGAATGCCCATTAAGCAAAATTGAAGAGCAAACCATCTAAATTTTCCATAAAGTAGCATCTCACTAATCAACATTTAACACTGGCATAGGCAAGCCATTCAAAACAATGCCACAGAAGAAAATCGTTTAATCCAAACTAACTTATGTGGCCTTTAATCCGAACCAATAAGGCACACATCCTAGATTACATTAGTCAAGTAACTTGCATGCTCAAAGGCATAGATTTGATAAAGAACTACTCTAATGAGTCTAATCACTGTTTGAATTTTATCACATAAAAAAGATGCTAAAAATAACTGCAGCACTTAAGCATGTCTTTGATCTAGGTTGTCTTGCACCAAAGAAGCAAGGTCAACTTGTTCTAGTGAGATATTAGACACTAGCATAAACCAAGTAGAAGTCAATTAGAGGCTATTCAGGGAATGGGCAATAGATTTTGGGTGATTCAATCGCATGTCCTCAAAGTAAGACCACTTTGCTTAGATGACTGGGAGAAGATTGAGCTAACAAGTACTTTTCTTTAAGAAATCAGGAGCTTGCACTGTTGGCTCTTGCCAGGATCTTCAACTTAGGAATATACAGTAGGAGACACTATAACTAAGGGTGACTAGCAGAAGAAGGCCTATAACTGGGTGACTATAACTGGGTGCCATTTTGATATAATGGATATATTCATGAGCCTACTTTGATCATATGTTGTCTTCCATCTATATTATAAGCTGTGTTTTGAAACATGAATGAAAATCTTTAAAATTATGTTTTTTATAAAAAAATAAATATTTAATGTATTTTTTACAACAACCAAGTCATTGAAATCGAGCCGGCCAAGTCGATACCGAGTCGGAGTCGGAGTCGAAGTCAATCCTCGGCCGAGTCGGAGTTTTAAAACATTGATCTAGAATGAAATTGGTATTATGTTCCCAAAACATAAACAAAGAGACAATTGGAGTATACAGTGGTGTAGTAATGAAAATCTCAATGTAGAACTACACTATATTTCCTAGTCTAGAATTCTCATTATTGGCCAGGTATGCACTACAACTAGAAATGGAAAAGAAGTGCAGAACATTTGATGTCGTCCATTCAAAGAGGTAGATTTAAGAGTTTAACAATTGTCAAATGTTGCTTTTGTCCATAGCAGGGAGAGAGTGATAATTTACAATACTTGGAAGAATTTTTAGCCTTGCTGTGATTCTAATTAGAACCTTTCAAATCCAATACAAATTAAAACTATTGTGCCCAATATAATTCATATCTATGTCATGATGCAATTGTTTCTATTCCAGATTTCTTAACCTAGCAATAGTGTCATGATTGTCTTGACTTATATCATGTCCATATTTTGGCTTTCCTTGAGAGAATGAGAGGAAAAAGAAACAAGTATGATATTAGGTAATGTGTAAAAATATGATTCCAGACAATTCAACATTCAATAATGTTATACACTTGCATTTCTTATGCCATGATGTAGCTGCTTCTATTGGAGATTTTTTAACCTAGTAATAGTGTCATGCATTGCCTTGACTTGTATCATGTCTAGATTTTGGCTTTCTTTGAAAAAATGAGAAAAATAAACAAGCCTAATACTAGGTAATTTTGTACAAATATGGTTCCACACAATTAAAAATTCTTATAATGTTATAAACTTGCATTTCTTATGGGAATCCCAAAACCTTATTCTGAACACAATCTACTTTAAGTAATCTTAAAACATGTATTTTATGTTTTCCCGCTATTTTTAATATTTCTTATGTTTACCTTGCAAATTGTCAAAGTGTTGTTTTCTCTTGGGCAATGTCCTAAGGTTGAAACCCAAGGGGTTGTTTATGGGAATCCCAAAACCTTATTCTGAACACAATCTACTTTAAGTAATCTTAAAACATGTATTTTATGTTTTCCCGCTATTTTTAATATTTCTTATGTTTACCTTGCAAATTGTCAAAGTGTTGTTTTCTCTTGGGCAATGTCCTAAGGTTGAAACCCAAGGGGTTGTTTATGGGAATCCCAAAACCTTATTCTGAACACAATCTACTTTAAGTAATCTTAAAACATGTATTTTATGTTTTCCCGCTATTTTTAATATTTCTTATGTTTACCTTGCAAATTGTCAAAGTGTTGTTTTCTCTTGGGCAATGTCATAAGGTTGAAACCCAAGGGGTTGTTAGATTTTCCAAAAGATGGTAATCATAGTTACATTCTATAAGAGTTCCTATAAAAAATAAATAGCTAAAAACTTAAATCTACTCAAAAACTGTAATCTGTAATTAATGTTATAATCTAACAACAAATATTGTGGAAAATACAATGGAAAGTTTTAAACTAATTTTATCACCTAAATTTTCATTGTCGAAATTTTGTTCAACTTCAATGTCACCGAATTAGAACTTGAACTCGACCTAAGTGACTCAGCCTACAAGTGACTCTCTTGAATAATGAGAATAGCCATTACTAGAGCTCCATCAAACAAGCTTCAATCTCCACTCATTGGATCAAATAGGGTTTCACACAATATGAAAATTCCACGATTGCAATAAAATGGAAACTATTCTTCTAAGTGATGCAGTTTATTTGTCTTCTGTTAATTAATTTTAACGAAAAATAACAAATAGTTTACTACTACAATATTCACAAATAAAATACTGAAAAATAAACTAGAACTGAGAAATAGATGCACACACAAAAATATAACACCATTATTTTGGACTAACGTCCCCAGAAAAACCCCGAAGGGAAAATTGGTGCAACAGATGATGGTTTATTTTATTATGCAGCAAATATAGAGAATTACAATTTGGATGCCCAACTAGCAATCCTTCGGCAATTTATCTTCAACTGGAAAACAATCTAGGAAATACTTTTTCCATAGCTACTAGATTTGGCCCTTTCTGGCAAATTCGCACTTCCTAGCTAATTCACACAGCTAGACTAGAATAGCACAACATTCGCTAGAGAGAAATCAATTTTCCTCAGGAAACACCTCCAGGCAAGTCGCCTTGCCGCCTTCTACCCTTGGATCCAATTCGCTCTGCCTCCGGGATGTAGATCTGAGATCCTAAACTTCACTCTAGATCTTGCACTCGCACATTTTGGGTAACTGGGCAACTCACACTAAAAATTTTCGGCCTCCCTTTCTTGGATCTTGAAACTAGAAAACCCTTTTAAAAGTTCTCTGAAAATTCTCTCTGCTGCAAAACCCTACTACTTTCTTTCCCTATCTCAAACTCTACCCTCGCTAAATATTGCACACTAGGCTACTCGCTCTACCTCTCATACCTAATCACATTGATGCTCCATATGTCTCTCCAAGCCCCTTTGACCTACTCTTATAATCTCTCGTTGAGTCTTCATCGACCATGATTTAATCTCCATCGACGGATAAGATCAATTAGACTTCAACAATATTAGTCTTTAGAGAAATCTCGAACACCCTTAACTAACTTAAACTTACCACTTTTCCTAAATTAGACTTAAGAAATATTTTAATTATGGCAAATTAATTTAATTAGGGTGTTTCCCACACTTATCTTGAGAAACCTTTTCTAGGTTTTGAATATCTTGTGTTCCTTAGCCATGCTACTATAACTATCCAAAAACTAACACACACAACTATTAATTGAAGTTAGAGATGGAAGCGTTCTGCTAAATTTAGAAGTACCATAAATTTGGCAAAGGGACCCACAAGTGAAGCTAAGGCGCAATTATACTTACTCTTAATTTTGACTTAGGAAAATTCTAATTTTCCCATAGTCAAAAAGCAAATCAATCTCAAATATTCGTGGAGTTGATGGACTAGTTTGACATGAGTTGATGGGCCAGCTCAATTGTATAAAAAGGGACTGGTGCAAACTTGGATAATCAAATTATGCACTAGAGATTTATGTTTAGCTCAACAAAGGAAATTATTCCATATCAGTGCATTAGAGCAAAGGAGATGTCAAATTGCCTCAGATTTTCACTAGCCAACTTGTTTCTCTTTCAGGGCCAAGTTAGGTTGTGTAGAAGGGTCGATTCAACCTATAATAGCTATGCACTACCCTGTAACAATAGCGCATGCAAGGAGGCCGAGTGAGTTAGAGGAGTGCAAATCACTGTCTTATGGATTAGCAAATTGAAGGGGAACTTTTCCCAGTATATGTAATCAATTTCTGAGACTTTTGCTGAGAATAATATTAGAACACACAAGTTCGCAAGTTTTCCCCTGTTAAATTTTGAACATGTTCTTTGCTTAGGACAATTACATAGAGATCCATATTAGGCCATTCAATTTTCCATTTCTTATCATATTTCTTGTAACTGAAGAAAGAACATAAGCAAGAAACAATGTTGTTAAAAAGCGCGATTAAATAGCGCTTTTTTCAAAAAATCGCGCTTTTTTCCCTAGCCTGATTTAATCGCGCTTTTTATAAGAAAAAAGCGGGCTAAACTTTTTTGCCGTTTTTTTGGGAAAAAAGCGTGCTTTTTTGGGAAAAAAGTTCAGGCTGGCAGGGCAGTGCGATTTATAATGAAAAATTGAAAAAAAAAATGAATATTTTTGTACCAAACGATTTTTTCCCGCTTTTTTCCCGATTTTTCCGATTTGTTCCCCGCGCCGATTTAATCCCGCTCGCGCTTTTAACAACATTGGCAAGAAAAGCATAAAACAAGCCAAGACAAAAGAACACAAGTATATAGATCAAGCCCGGGAAAAACTAGAAGATGGGGAAAACCATTTATCAATTCTTCTTATTATAAATGTTAAATGTTCAAAAGAGAGAGAATACAATAAAATTGACTTGCCAATAGAAGGTCTAACAATATTGCCTTTAGGTCGAGACAATCTGAAATTCTGGAGACATCTTCTCTAAAATATTAAATACTAGTTAGGGCAAAGCATAGTCTGCTCAAGGCACCTTGTTCACACCAAACAGACCTTAGATTTGACCACAGCCTCCCTTCATATAATACCTCGATCAACACGCAGGCCTTTAACCATCTTCAAGGCTTCAAGAACAAACCATATTGCTCATTGTTTAAGTATGACAGACAGCGGCCTCCTTACGCAGTCACCTGAACCAAGGATCAAGGCTTAAGGTGTGGATGAAGGTGTCCCTATCAAGTGCGGCCTACTTCTATGACGGATCATCCATGAGAATCATGTTCAACATAATATCAATTAGCCCTTAAACAGTGTGAAATCCTTTGCCCTAAAATTGGATTTGTAATGGAGGATAAAAGCCCCATATCAAATTACAAAATAGCCCAAACAGTCTCAGTCACTAGCCTCTTGAATACGGCCCATCAAGGAGACTTTTGATGATGCTATCCTTACCCTTACTATCTTCATTGGAGACTGCCTTCTTCTGTGGCTATTTCAAAAAGAAGAATGAGATATGATGATGTCAAATATGGATGGAGGACTCTTCTATTTATAGTATTTGATGTGCATCAAGAGACGTGACTATTGGTTATGATGCGCTGACATATGGTAAGGCTGACCTTAATATTTTACATGTGATGGAACATAAATTCAAAAACCCACTTCTCTTTATCCAAATTTGACAATCGTTAGGTTGATTTTGGTCCTCTCGAAGAGAGGAATTTAATACAATAATTATCTTCATCAACTGAGTTGTCCAAAGTGGAATTTGGCCCTAGTTGCCAATTTTAACACTCCCTCTCAACTAGGGAGAATTCCACCTGTCAAACCATCAACCATTGTCACTGATCGTCATGCCATCCTGTCGTCATGAACCATCTTTGAATCTTATCTCACTGCATCTCTATTGAACACTAATATAGATACTGAAAAAGAATCGATCGAGAGCGAGTCACAAGACCTTGCCACTCTCCACTGTCAATAAGTTAGTTCATGTAACAAGAGGTCGAACCTCAATCAGACTTGATCCAAAGTGATAAAGTTGTTGAAACATCGTGCATCCTACACATAGGGAGTACGGCAGTACACGATGCATCCATTGGTAGTTCTATGGTCCTTATCCACTTTTCCCAACTCATTGGCCAAATGAGAGGTACTTCCCGTGAGTCCCAGACTACATGAGGATGATGCAATAACATCGGCAAGGAAAGAATATATCACATCCTACTCAAAAACACACGTAGGGAAAGGATGAACCACCTCCTACACTCACATATCACAATCATTGTAGGGAAAGGATAAACCACATCCTACATGCATGCAAAACACCGAGAGTAGGGAAAGGATGAACCACGTCCAACACGCATGCAAATCACCGAGAGTAGGGAAAGGATGAATCACATCCTACCAACATGTCAACCACAAATCGTAGGGAATAAGCATCCTACATGTGGGGTAAAGATGTACCACATCCCACCCACATGTCAATGATTGCCTATATGCATCTCTCACTGGAATATCTGCAGGAGAAGGTGAACCACTCATCCTGCTCATATGTCGTAGGAGAAGGTAAACCACTCATCCTATGCATATGTCATCAACAGAAGGGGAAGGTGAACCACTCACCCACAACATGTGTCTACAATTGTAAGGAAAGGTGAACCACTCACCCTACACACGTGTCTGCAATCGTAAGGGAAGGTGAACCACTCACCCTACACACATGTCAACCACCATGGGGTATCATAGGGGAAGGTGAACCACTCACCTTGTACACAGCGCACCACTAGGGGGAGGTGAACCACTCACCCTATGGTCGCTCATAACTCAATAAGTACCCCAAGCCCCCCCAAAGTTCCCAGAGCTCAATGTTCAATCTTAACCTTCATATTGGGAGCCTCATAGCTCCATTCAACAATATATAGATGTATATATGGCAAATATATTGATTTATAGAAGAGATCTTGGCAACACTTAGCAATCCTCTGCTTCTTGCATACCTTCATGAAGAAAATATTTGACTGATCTTACTCCCTCTTACTAAGGGAGACCACAGCCTGAACTTGTTTTTTCAGGGTGCAGAGTGTCCATCTGGCAGCCTGCTTCTCATAAAATCCATCCACTTTGTAATTGAACATGTCATAATCTTGGTAGTGTTCTTCCATAAACAGGGATGACCCTTGCTATAACATATCCTGAATAAAGTGATAGCAGGAATCAATATGATTCTCCGAAAAGTGAGTCCCAGTCTACAATATACAATGGCAGATTCTAGCTTGTGCTCAAATAGCTTACTGAAGAGCTTCAACAACCAACTGGCACCATGCATTCAGCTTCAAGGAATATAGCACTGGGTGTACTTCTCATCATCCTGTTATCTGAGACAGTATCAGAATATCCATGGAGCCTTATATTCCAGTAGAGAATTTCTGATAAATAGAAGCAAGTAGTTATCTCATATATGAGGGACATCCATAACTTGACTTAGAGGCATGTGATAGGTGATTATCAAGAAAACCAGGAATCAATAGATTCTCCATCTCACCAAGCTTTTAAGTGCAGGAAATGGTGTATCAAAGATTTTCATCTTGGCTCCGAAAATCTTATATTGATACCAACACACATCATTAAAACTGCATTTTCAATTATTGCTCCCTCTAAATATTGAGGGAATGGCCTTGCTCAAGTCATAGCTACTTTTCCTGTAATTTTGGTTTTGGTCTGAGTGCCATAGACATCTATGCAGATAGCCAAGGATTCAATGAATCCCTCTGAAGCCTTGCTTCAGGTAGTCATGCAGACTTCATCAATCTGATCCTCGTGAGATTTTTTAATTGCATCGGAGAATTTCATAAATGCTTTTCTTCAGATCAGAGAGAAAATCATCTTCATGGTCCTGAAGAAATCCTATCCTTCATCCAGCTACTTCACAACAGCTATTAATCCATGATACAAAGGTCTGAGGCATCTGAGTACAACCAGCCTTCCTCTCAGTTTCCTTCTTCAATGAGGAGGTTGCTGCAAGGGTCTGGTCCTGGTTCTTTTAAAATAAGAAACTTTCAAGGTTGCTCATATTGCAACCTTCATCACTATTTTCTTTCTTGTGTTCAAAACTATTGACCTGCTTCAGGATATCCAAAGAGATTTTTCAAGAATTGTTAACAGTGTCCCTACTTTACTATAGGTCTTCAAGATAAGATACTGAAGATAAGAACATTGTTTCTCCTCACAGTGGAAGGGAAATTTTCCTTGTTATTTATGCTTTCACTGCATGATGTAAATGAGAGTGTTGACCACATCACTTGTACAAACTATGGATTTATTATCAAGGAAACTTACATTGACTTCACCGGTCAGCACATATTCTTATCACAATAGTCTGAATAGATGCTTCAGCAGGATAATAGACATTTTGATTTCTCAGGCTTCCTTGGCTCCAATATATTTAACTTAATAGATTCTATAGAGGAAAATCTTTAATCAAGAAAATCCAATGTCTGTCTTGTTCACAACTTTGTCTGTGAACAAGACAGTACATTTGAAACAATGTCATACAATATTAAACTGAAAGAAGACTAGAAGAGATGCAGAGTTGTATAGGAGATAGCTACCCGCTGACATACGATGCATAGAATTCAGTCATCGTAAGACTTAGAGATGTCAGACAACATTACTCTTAATAATGAGAGAGTGCTTGACAATATCACTGAGGAGTCAAGCTGGTCTACTTCCAATTATATCTTTCAGGTCATAGATACTAGAAAATACCTTGCATTTTACAACTATAATTAGATTATGAATAACTGGAAGTGACAGCCTGGAGATTTGCTTCAAAACTTGAAATATCTTCAATTGTCATGATAACTAGGTATTTTATACCAACAAACCCTCCTAAAGATGATTTATAAAGCAACACTACAGACTTGTCCTTTCAGCCATTAATGCACACATTACTGCTTAACAATAGAAGCATGACCTAAGTGCCAAAACTATAATTGTCAATATACTCAGAATTTTATAGCCTTTGAATCAAACAAGATTACATATTCCCAGTCTCTATGAAGAACTATGATGTTAAGTTACCCTTTCATATTTGATTCTTCTCTTAGGAAGCTTCAATACATCGTACCACAATGAAACATACCAGTACTGATCTTTGTCCTTGATTGCAATAGATTTGTGCCCAGGATTGTGACATAAGAGAGTTCAAATAAGAGCGGAATAAAAATGGTGACTGCAGCTATAAGAATTATAGAAAACTTGAGTAATCAGACTGTCACAAGATTTTGGGCTTATTGTGACACTGCCTGCATGTGTCGCCTTAATGTAGTCACAACAATCTCAAGACCGAAAGATTTATTCTTCAACCGCAAACTTTTATTTCAAACACATACCTGGTGATGCATGCTTCAGAAATTTGGATGGCAATTATGGACTAGGATTTGTAGATCAAATAGTGTATTCCTCCAGTCAAGGATTCAAGCCCTGCTGTGACAAGGAGTCCACAGATTCACAATGCCTCTAACTTATTTACAATATGGACCAATGTTATCAGAACCAAACCGGTCATCGAACCGGAAAACCTTGTGGACTGGAAACCAGCCGGAACCGAAAAAAAAACAGATTAAACAAATCAATTAACCTAAAAAAAAGTTTACCAAAAACACAATGCCTCTGACTTATTTACAATATGGACCAATGATATCAGAACCGAACCGGTCATCGAACCGGAAAGGCTTGTGGACCGGGAACCGGCCAGCACCAAAAAAATCCAGATTAAACAAATCAACTAACCTAAAAAAAAGGGTTTACCAAAAACACATAATATATTCATATTTTAAAGAAAAACAAATATATTCATCTGCATCAATATGAATCCAAACCATTTATACACAAATATGCAAAAGTTCTCATTTATATAGCAAGTAATAGTGCATATAACCAAAATATGCACTTAGTGCAAACCATCATTGAACCAAAAATATTACAAACATCAAGAAGCAGGCTCTAAAAGGCCTTTATAGTCCAAAATAACCTGATCGATCATAGTATTATACTACAACCTATAATACTACAAGCTACAACTACAACAAATCAATGATCAAATCTTCAATCATCATCTGATTCCTGATCATCCTCCTCGTCCTCATTTGAAGAATGAGTAGCATCCAAGTTTGCAATGGGATTATAGCTTGATTCACCTGGCCCTAAAGTTGCTACTGGTGCTTCTAATATATCTATCTCTGCATCTTGTGAAAGGTTTTCATTGTCAAATGTTGTTGCTTGACTCTCCACAACCCATTCTGATGTTGGATTAAAGCTACCCAAGACTTTGATTCAGGGGTTTTATTCAGCAAATGGTTGCGCTTCAACCTAAGGTTGTACAGAACAAAAACCATGTCATTTAACAGCTTTTGCTCCAAACAGTTCCTCTTCTTAGTGTGTATGTGCTCAAACACACTCCCCAACAGCTCTCCAAGACTACAATCAACTCTTCAAATCTGCAAAAAGAACTCTTTCAAAACAACCCTGCAAAACTCTTCGAATTCTCCTCACCGAACTTAAGTCAAGAATTGCAAGAGACTTGAATGAATAGTGTGAGTGAAATAGAGGAGGCGGGGGTGTTTAAATAGTAGCTTTAGGGGGGCGGGGCTAGAGTAGCGTTAAAAAACTAGGAAAAATAATAATAAAATAAATAAATAAAAAATAAAAAACGTTTTTTATGCACTGGCCACGGGCCTTGTGAACCGGTGGAACTAGTCTCTAAACCGAACTGGATCGGTTCGGTACCAAACCAGTCTTTTCCTGTTCGGACCAGTTTTGCCCCCAAACCAGTCGGACCGACCGGTTCCGATAACACTAATATGCACTGCTTCAGAACACTGTCTTAATTGAGGGCTAATTCATACCATAATTTTGAGCCTCAATGCTTCAACCATTGTCTCACCTTAGTGACAATAATAGGATTGCAAGCATATAAATGTAAGCTATTAAGAAATCTAAACTTTTTTATTGAAGTCTATGTTGCATGAAACTTCTAGGAACCCAGCGTTTCAGGTCGCACTCGTACCTGAAACTCTGAAAGTTGACCGAAACTCAACCATCATGTAATGACATCTATGAGAGTTAATATAGACGTGGTTTTCCTTCTAAATTGTCATCTATGCATCTTATTCCCTTTTTTCTTGTAAGATAATGCGTTATTCACTTATTTTAACTTTCTTTTATATATCTATACATATATGAAGTTTCAACTGACGTTTCTGCTAAATTTACCATTTTTAGGAGTTGACTTTTCTAAACGTACCCGTTTCAGAAACTCCGAAACGTTTCGGCATTTCGTGCAACTTATAGATTGAAGTATATTTTCATAATAATACTGAGCCACATGAATAACTCTTAATATTGTTTCTCATGGCTTGCTTCAAAGTTTGCACAAAGTTGTGATGGCTTTGCCCTTGTTCCAGGATTACTCAGAGATCTGAAATGGATCCATGCTTCAAATTAGGTTCATAACATAGGCTAAAGATTTATCCCTTGGTCCTTGAAATAATCAAGTATTTGACTCGAGAATAGCTAATGAATGCCCTTCAATTTACTTCAGGATACTACTTCAGACTTGATGATATGTATAAAATTTGAGGACAACAAAGTTGAAGGATCTCGAATTGTTCAAAGTATTTAGCAAGGAATGTTACTTCAAAGGACTGCAATTTCCACCTTCAAATTTCCAAAAGAAGGAGATCATGAATACTTATCAACAAACTTCTAAGCGATTGCTCCTTCTCTTACTTGAGCTTGTCCTCACCTGAGCTCTGATACCATGTTAAATTTTGAACATGTTCTTTGCTTAAGACAATTACACAAAGATCCATATTAGCCCATTCAATTTCCATTTCTTATCACATTTCTTGTCACTGAAGAAAGAACATAAGCAATAAAAGCATAAGACAAGCCAAGATAGAAAAACCAAAAAAAAAAACAAGTATATGGCTCAAGCCACAGAAAAACCCCCAGATGGGGAAAACCCTTTACCAATTCTTCTTATTATAAATGTCAAATGTTCAACAGAGAGAGAGTATAATAAAATTGACTTGCCAATAGAAGGTCTAACAATATTGCCTTTAGGTCCAAACAATCTGATATTCTAGTGCAACATACGCTAAAGCATCTTCTCTGAAATACTGAATACTGTGAAGAAATTTCAACACCAACTCTATTATCAGTTTTCCTTATCACTCCATGCATTTAGTTTTAAATCCAAGCATGATAAAAATTCTAAAATCTGGAAATGACAATATTTTCTGAAAACACAAATTTAGAGATTTCACAATTGCTGAAATTGCAGAAATAAAACACAGCAAAATTATGACAGCCACACACAAAAAATAACACAGTGATTTTTTATCAATGTGACCCTAGAAAACCCCCCTACAACTCTTGGGGAAAACCAGTTTGAGAGCTCTTCTTTATTTCTGAAAATGCTTTTACAGAGAAACTGAAATACACAGTAAAAATTCCAGCAACCACAAATTACAACTTATTTTGATTTTCTTCCTTGCACTCTGCCTTGAAAATCGTGCCAATCAGCAAACAGCCAAAATAGAAATTTTCCAACAATAAAACAGTGTTAAATGTTGTACGGCCAGCCTCGAAAAAAAAGTGCCCAAAACTAGTACAAATTGTACAGATTTCGGCAATATGACTGCCTCAATATTCGTGCCCAAATCTGCTTTGAAATTCGTGCCCTTGCTGCTGTCCCTCTCCCTCGATATATGTGCCTTTCTCTTGATGTACAGTTTTGCCTTGGAATGTGTGCCAATAAATGTTGCTACCCAGATTTGTCGAAATGTCTTCTTGCTACTCTCCTTCACTTCCTCACTGCTCGGAAATTTTCTTCCTACTCTCTTCTCTTTCTCTCAAATGCTCATGAAAGAATGAATGATATTTTCCTCTTCTCTTCTCCTTTTACTCTATAATGACATCTTGGGTTACCCTAAGATCTAATGGCTAAGATTCATTTAGATATAGGGATGAGAATAAATGTGCATTAATTATCACTTTCTATTTTTTATCTCACTCACTTAAATAAAGACACACTTAGCCTTTTTATTTCCATAGTCACTTTTTCACTTTTTAATTCTTCACTGACTTTAATAAAGTCACCTTTAAATTAGAATGTAACTTTACCACTTATAAAGTCACTTTTAAATTAGAATGTAACTTTATCACTTATAAAGTCACTTTTAAATTTAATTGAATTTACCACTTATAAAGTCACTTTAGGAGAAAAGTAAAAAATAAATTTGGACACTTTTCCCCAGGCCAAAGATCAAAGCCTTAAGGAACCACTTGTCCTCTGGTACCCAAATTTTAACACTCCCTCTTACCGAGGAAAGAGTTCCTCACCACTCCCATCTTGTCTCTGGAGTAGACATGCTTGCCCCGTGATAAGGCTTTGGTGAAAATGTCCGCTACCTACTCATTTGTGGAAATGTACTCAAGCTTGACAACTCCTTTTTGGACATAGTCTCTAATGAAGTGATACTTAATCTCAATATGCTTTGACCTGTCATGAAAAATTGGATTCTCCATGAGGTTTATGCAACCCTGATTATCACAATAAATTACTGAAGGTCTCAATGCCTGACCAAATAGACCAAACAACATCTTGCAAAGCCATATGGCCTCACAACTAGCCAAACTAGCAGCCATATACTCTGCCTCAGCTAAGCTCAATGCAACTAACTATTGTTTCTGGCTGATCCATGACACAACTGCCAAACCCAACCCAAAACAACACCCGGAAGTACTCTTCCTATCTAAAGCACAACCTACCCAATCTGAATCCGTGTACCCTACCAGTGTCACTCCATCACCTTGTCTATAATCCAGACCAAAATCCACGATCCCCTGCAAGTAACGAAGAATGTGTTTTGCAGCGACCCAGTGCACCCTCCTCGGCTCACCCATGAACTGACTCATGGTGTTAACTGCAAAATATATATCTGGTCAACTGTTGACCAAATACATCAAACAACCAATCAGTTGTCTGTATAGAGTAGGATCCACCAACTCCGAATCAGAAGCGTGAAGCTTCTTCTAGTTAGTGATCATAGGTGTAAACATGGGTTTGCAATTTTCCAAGTGAAATCTGCTAAGAACATCCACAATGCACTTCCCTTGTCACAGGAAGAAATGCCCCTCCTCCTACCACACCTCCAATCCCAGAAAATAATACATCAAGTCGATATCCTTCATCTCAAACTTTGAAGCAAGATCTCTCTTGCAGCCCTCAATGAGTCTCTCTACACCAGTGATGATCAAGTCATCAACATACAACAGCAGAATGAGAGGCTCCTCACACACCACAATGAAGTATAAGTTCGGATCAGCCTCGCTCTTTGTGAAACCCAATCGTTGCAAGTATGTATCAATCCTCGAGTACCAAGCTCTAGGAGCTTGCTTCAGGCCATAGAGTGCCTTTTTCAATCTGTATACATGGGACTCCTTCCCATGCACCTCAAAGTCCTGCGGCTGCTCAATATAAACCTCCTCCTAAATGAAGCCATTGAGAAATGTGGTCTTCACATCCATCTGGTGGATCTTCCAACCCATCTCTGTTGCAATTGATATAATGGAGCGAATAGATGTATACTGAGCTACAAGAGCGAAGGTCTCCTCATAGTCAACTCCCTCTACCTGTGAGAACCCTCTCGCCACAAATTGAGCCTTGAACTTCTCGATGCTGCCATCTGCAGCATGCTTTATCTTGTAGAGCAATCTGGAAGTAACATTTGATTTACCTTCAGGCCTCGGCACTACCTCCCAAACATCATTCTTCATAATAGAAGAATACTCATCCATCATGGCCTTTCTCCAAACCTGTTGGTTGGCTGCCTCCTCATAACTAGAAGGCTCGGAGTCAACAATGCTTGTTACCAATGCCATGTAACTACAGAACTGCTTAGGTGGTTTACTCTCTCTAACCTGTCTCTTTGGCCCAACAACTAATGTGGCCTTGCGCAAGATATCTTGAAGCCACTTGGGCTTCCTCTTCCCTAAGCATACTTCTCCCACCAGAGTAAAAGAATCCTCATCATCATCAAAAGCCTAAACTCCTGAAGGCTTGCCAACTGACCTCATGTCTGAATTTGTCCCTGTAGATCCTGAAGTACCATGCGAACTATCCATTAGTGGACTACCCTATGAACTACTTTGTGTACTGCCCTGCATGTTGCCTCAAGAACCACCCACCTAACTCTAAGAGCCAATGCTCACTGATGGACCTGACACTGTAATCGATGTACCTCCTGATCCCTGACCACTGGATCCCTGTGACTGACTCAGCTGCTCCTAAGGGTCTGGTAACTCTAGATACTCTGAGCCCCATGACCTCCTGAAAGCTCTCTCCTGCTCGAACTTCACATCTTGCCTGATAACCACTTTCCTCTGCGCAGGAATATAAATCCAATAAGCTTTTGAGGTCTCGCTATAACCAACAAAGATGCCCTTGTCTGTAGTGGGCTCTAGCTTGTCTTGTTCTCTTTGGGGACATGCATAGGAATATTTAAGGCACCCAAAGATACGAAAGTGACCAACATCAAGCTTCTTCCCAGAAAAAGCCTCCTCCGGAGTCACATTCCCCAAGGCACGATGTGGACTCCTGTTCTGCAAGTACACAACAGTATTGCAGGCCTATACCCACAAAAATAAAGGTAACCCCTGATCATGAAGCATGGCTTTGGCAGCCCCTACAATATATCTGTTCTTCCTCTCTGCAACCCCATTCTATTGGGGGTAGTAAGGAACTGTGAACTCCCTCCTAATGCCTGCCTCAACACAAAATCAACAAACTCACTATACCCTCCATTGTGTGACCTGAGGACCTTGATCTTCCTACCTGTCTTGGTCTCCACAAGAGCTTTGAACTCTTGAAACCGCTTGAAGACCTCACTCTTGGTCTTCAAGAAACAAATCCAGGTCTTCCTGGAGTGGTCATCAATGAATAAAACATAGTACTCATAGCCACTAAGGGATACATGAGACATCTGACCACTCACATCGATATGAATCAAGTCAATGATCCCAGTCGCTCTGCGGTCACTGCTGTGAAAAGGGGATTTGGCAAACTTCCTCATAGCACATCCTCTACATACATCAAGGTGATCAGAACTGAAATCTGGCACACCAATGGTGATCTCCCACAATGTACTCAAGGCCCCATTATACATGTGCCCCATACTGCAGTGCCAAATCTCACACAACTCTAAATTGCTAGATCTGTTGTAGGTCCTGTCTCGAGTGCTACTACTCAATGCCATCAGGGGTTGGAATGAGAGCTTGTACACCTTGGCATGGCACACAACAATCTCTCTAGCTGAAGAAGCTGGAGTTCCCCTAGGATATATAAGCACCTGCCCTCTCCTGAACAACACATCATACCCTTTGTCCTCAAGTGTTGAGACGGATATCAAATTGTTCTTCATTCCAGGCACATATAGAACATCTAACACTTTCAAGGGAGGTTTGGGTCCCCTATCAAATGTCAATGTCCCCACACCGACTGCTCAAACAATGATGTCATCACCAAGTACTACCTCCATATCAATATCACCCTCTGAAAGCTCTGAGAAGTACTCTCTGACTCTTGTCATGTGGCGAGAAGCACCACTGTCAACATACCAAATGCTAGAAGATGCTCTGCTAGTAGCGGGGAATGCACACTCACTCTGAACCTGTATGCCAGGTGATCCTGCACTAGTGGCCTCACAAGCTATGAACCCAAACTCTCGATCAAAGCTCTTTGAAAAGCTCGCTATCTCTGCAGAAATTGCCATGGGTTTGTCTTTCCCTTTTTTGTTCTTCTCCGGACACACAACAGCATAATGTCCCAACTTTTGACAATTCCAACATCTGACTTTGGAATAGTCCTTCTCCTTATTTTGTTGCTTGCCTTTACCTTTGCCTTTGCCTCCATTGTTGGAAGCTTGCTTCTTTGCTCTGCCCTCCTTGCCTCTTGCTAACAATGCCACATTGTCATCCTCCTCCACCTATTTGGCTGCCCCACTAACCTTTTTCTTTTCACCAATACTCACGATCATGGACTACGCCTAACATTCATACTTAGTTTATTTCTTCGTTACCAAGTATTAAGTTATCCTTTATACAAGATGAAAACCATTAACATTCATCATAACAGCATTAACATGTATAAATGCACAACTGTATAAAGGGAGGGGCAACTCCCCGATGTGAGTCTGCGCGTATATCAATATATATAAATTTTCAACTTTCAAAGTACAAGTTTAATCTTGGAGGAAACCCCAAATTTACACAGCCAAATTTTACATTCATCAGCAAACTCGGTTGCCCAGCTCGTTGGCACCTTCGAACGGTCGTCGCACGTTTTGCCCAACTCTCCGTTTACTCTTGAACACGATCGTTCAACTCGTCGAACGAACCGTGTCGTTTGCCCAACTTAGGCGCGCTCACTGTGTCCATGTCACCCAACTTGGGCGCCTTCCACACGCCTCGTCGCACCTCCGTTCACCAAACTTCACTTCACCATTCAACTGTTCAACGGGCACACCTCTGTGTCGCCTCGCACAAACATTCACCCGAACAAGGCGCCCCCACCCGCGGGTCACCCATTCACCCAGTGGCACTTCCGTTCGACAGGCGCCCATTGTGCAGCCCTGCCCGAACCGTTTAACCGTGCAGGCCCAGCGTGTTTCACCCGGCCGCCCAACCTGGTCGCCCTCCGTTCATGTTTGCCTCCGCCCGATTATCCTTCTCACCCGGCCACCCGTCGTTCACCGAGCGCCCAACCTGAATCGCCCTCCGTGCAAGCTCTGTCCGCCCGGTTTCTCACCAGTCGTGCGGATGCATACGTTTTCCCTTAGCCACAAAACTACTTTGCACTTCGCACTTCAACGTTGATGCTTGTTGAATGATGATTCTCCACCATCCATCTTCGCCTTACTTATACACTCGCTGGCTCCATCGTTCAAGCGCCCAGCCAACTTGCCCATCCAACATAACCGTCGGCTTGTGTGTGTTTTACCACCATCAGCCCATCCATATATCGCATGGCCGCCTGCCCGCTCGTCGGTTCACCAGGCGGCCCACACACTCCCTCTGAACCCATATGGCAAGTGATCCTACACTGGTGGCCTCACAAGCTATGAACCCAAACTCCCGATCAAAGCTCTTTGAGAAGCTCGATATCTCTGCAAAAACTGCCATGGGTTTGTCTTTCCCTTTCTTGTTCTTCTTCTCCGGACACACAACAACATAGTGTCCCAACTTTTGACAATTCCAACATTTGACTTTGGAATAGTCCTTCTCTTTGTTTTATTGCTTGCCTTTACCTTTGCCTTTGCCTCCATTGTTGGAAACTCGCTTCTTTGCTCTGCCCTCTTTGCCTCTTGCTAACAATGCCACATTGTCATCCTCCTCCACCTGTTTGGCTGCCCCAAGATGGTTCTTTCTGATCTCATTCTAAATGCAATCATCTCACCACCTCTCCCAATCAGGAAAGTTTTCCCGTGCAACAATGCCATCCACAAAATTCTCCCAAATTTTGGGAAGACCATTCAAAGCAATCCTGACCAACTCAATGGATGCAATGATCTCACCTACGGGTACCAACTCATCTCTCATTGAAGTGATCTTTGTGAGGTATGTTGTAGCACTGTCAATCTTAGCTATTTTAATGGCCTTCAGTTTCTCCTTTAGGACCATTTTTCTATTTTCATTTGAGCTCTGGTAAACACTGGTCAAGGCTGTCCACATCTCATGTGCAGTCTTTCCTCTCACATGAGGAATGACATGGTCTTTGATTCCTTCCAGAATCAATCTTTTTTGCCTTAGAATTCTTATTGTTAAACTCTGCCAACTGTACAAGGTCAACAAGTACTACTACTGGGTTCTGTGTGGTATATACCATAATGCCCCAAACTTCTACTTCCTCAAAGATGCTCTGGGTTCTCTTCTTCCATGCATTTTAGTTGTTCTACCCATCCAACCTGTCTTCAACTCTCAAACCCAAAGACATGTTTAACTGTCCTACAAAACTGAAATTTTCAAATTTGTTGTAAAGGTTTCTATTTTCTGTGTAAAAATCAGCATGCTGTAATTTTCACATTGCTGTCCCAAACTGCACTTTTCAACCAACTTAGCTCTAATAACCCCCACTTTGGTTATCAATTTTTCTTATCACTCCATGCATTTAGTTTTAAATCCAAGCATGATTAAAATTCTAAAATCTGGAAATGACAATATTTTCTAAAAACACAAATTTAAAGATTTCACAACTGTGGAAATTGCAGAAATAAAACACAGCAAAATTAGGACAGCCACACACAGAGAAATAACACAGTGATTTTTGGTCAATGTGACCCTAGAAAAACCCCTACAACTCTTGGGGAAAACTAGTTTGAGAGCTCTTCTTTATCTCTGTAAATGCTTTTACAAAGAAACTGAAATACACAGTAAAAATTCTAGCAACCACAAATTACAACTTATCTCGATTTTTGTGCTTGCACTCCGCCTTGAAAATCCTGCCAAACAACAAACAGCCAAAACAGAAATTGTTCTACAATAAAACAACATTAAATGTTGTACGACCAGCCTCGAAAAATGTGCCCAAAACTAGTTGTACAGACCGTACAAATTTCAACAATACAGTTGCCTCAAAATTCGCGCCCTTGTTGTTGTCCCTCTTCCTTGATTTCTGTGTTGTCCCTCTTCCTTGATATTTATGCCTTTCTCCTACTGTACGATTTTGCCTTGGGATGCGTGCTAATAAATGTTACTGCCCAGATTTGCTGAAGTGTCTTCTTGTTGCTCTCCTTCACTTCATCACTACTCAGAAATTTTCTCCTTGCTCTCTCTTCTCTTTTTCTCAAATGCTTGTGAAAGAATGAATGATCTTTTCCTCCTCTTCTCCTTTTACTCTCTAAATGACCTCTTAGATTACCCTAAGATCTAATCGTTGATCATTTAGATCTAAGGATGAGAATAAATGTGCATATAATTCTCACCTTTTATTTTTTAACTCACCCACTTAGCCTTTTTATTTCCATAGTCACTTTTTCACTTTCTAATTCTTCATTGGCTTTAATAAAGTCACCTTTAAATTAGAAACTAATTTTACCACTAATAAAGTCACTTTTAATTAAATTGGCTTTACCACTTATAAAATCACTTTAAATTAAAATGACTTTACCACTTATAAAGTCACTTTAGGAGAAAGTAAAAAATAAATTTGAACACTTTTCCCTAGGCCAAAGATCAAAACCTTAGGGAACCACTTGTCCTCTGGTACCAAATTTTAATATATTGGTTAGGATAAAACACATTCTGCTTAAGGCAACTTGTTCACACCAAGCAACCTTAGATTTGACTGCAACCTCCCTTCATATAGTCCCTCCATCAACACGCAGACCTTTAATCAGCGTTGAGGCTTCAAGAACGAACCATACTGCTCATTGTTTAAGTATGACAGAGAGCGGCCTCCTTACACAGTCTCCTAAACTGAGGATCAAGGCTTGAGGTATGGATGAAGGTGGCCCTATCAAGTGCGGCATGTTTCTAGGAGGGATCGTCCATGAGAATCATGTTCAGTATAATATAAATCAGCCCTTAAACAATGTCAAATCCTCTGCCCTAAATTTATATCTGTGATAGAGGATAAAAGCCCCAAATCAAGTTACAAAATAGCCCAAACCGCCTCGATCACTAGCCTGTGGAATACAACCCGTCAAGGAGACTTTTGATGATGTTATCCTTGCCCTTACAATCTTCGTTGTACATTGCCCTCTTCTGCAGCTATTTCAAAAAAAAGAATGAGATATGATGATGTCAAATATGGATGGAGGACTCCTTTGTTTATAGTATTTGATGGGCATCAAGGGACGTTACTATTGGTTATGATGAGCCGACATAAGGTGAGGCCGACCTTAATATTTTACATGTGATGGAACATAAATTCAAAAACCCACTTCTCCTTATCCAAATTTGACGAGGTCGATTTTGGTCCTCTCGAAGAGAAGAAGTTAATGCAATAATTATATTCATCCACTAAGTTGTCCAAAGTGGAATTTGGCCCTAGTTGCCAATTTTAACATCCCTGGTTGGGGTTCTCTGGGTAAATTATAGTGTATTGTTTATTGTGTGCTTGCTTTTTCATGAATTTATTTTCCACTGCTATTATTTGTTAGAATACTCAACATATTTAGTAAAAGTGTTTGGATTCTAGTTTTCAGTTTCTTCATTGCAATTTTTTTGTTAAATTAGCAGTTAAGTATTAAAAAGCTAACATGGTATCAAAGCGGGTTTTTTATTAAAGTCCCAAAAGTGTGTTATATTCCTCATGAGCAAGTGAAATTAACAGGAAAGGGGACGCAATTCACTTCAAGGTTGTGCTACAGTTTTTTGTTGTGTGACCGAGGCTTTGCACCAAGATTTATGAGTAGATCAAACAAACAAGATGGCGTATTTGGGGTTGAGATTTGAGGACCACCTTGATGGGCCCTTGAATTTCTATTCTTGGAAGGAGAGGATTCATATAGTATTGGAGGAGCAACGAGTTTGGGAATTTGTGGAGAGTCCACCAACTGCATCAGCAGATCTTTAGTAACTGGCTTAGCATAACAAGAAGGATGCAAAGGCCACAAGAATAATCCTTGAAGGAGTCAAGGATCATATCATACCTCTCCTTTCTGAAAAGAAGATAACTCAAGGCATGTAGACAATTATCTTAAGGTTGTACCAAGGTATGAGTGAGGCCAGGAAGCTGGCACTCAAAGATAAACTCAAAAATATCAAGACGACTAAGTTTGAGTTCAAGATTTCTTACTTGACCAGATTCACCCAAATGAAGGATGAGTTAGTCGGGGTTGGGGAGATAGTCTCAGACAGAGATCTTGTCAGTTTTACACTCTTGGGCTTTCCCAAGTCATGGGAAAACTTCACTTATGCGGTGAGAGGAAGAGAAAAGCTTCTAGATTGGAAGCAGCTATGGAGTGATTGCATACAAAAGGAAATCTGAAAGCAAGCTAAATCTGGGTCTCATGCGAAGACTGAGAAAGAATAAAACTTCGCCCTAGCTAGCAAAGGGGGCAAAGACAAGGAAAATCCAAGAGGGGTAGAGTCCAACTTGGGAGGCAAGAAGAAAGATCTCGTTCCCACTTGGGAGGCAAGAAGAAAGATCTCGTTCCCACTTGGGAGGCAATAAGAAAGATCTCGTTCAAAGTAAAGTGCTTCTCTTGTCCTCAATTTGGGCACTATTCCACCAAGTGTCCAAACAAGAAGAAGGGATCCAAGAAGGATAACATGGCAACTTCAGCAGAGGTGGAGTTCACTTCTCAGTTTGAGAAGGAGTTTTCACTCATAACTTGCATGGCAAGCTCAATGACCAATAGCATGTGGTATATTGACAGTGGCGCATCCTGTCATATCACTGAGAACAAGGGATATTTCAATCAGTTGACAAAGAAGGATATGCAGTTTCATATAGAGATGGGAGATGATGGCAAATAGCTAGCATGTGGCGTGGGAACTGTCAAGTATGAGGGGAACTCTGGGAATCCTCTCTACCTTAGAGATGTCACTATGTCCCAAAGTTGAAGAAAAACCTTGTTTCAATCTCAACCTTCAAAAACAAATGCTATGAGGTTATTTTTAGTAGAGGAAATGCTTTCCTCAAGCCCTTAAATTTTGGAGCCATGAAGCAAATTGGAGTTAGGGTCAAAAACTTCTACAGGTTACATTTTGAGATAGAAGTGGCATTGAGCAGAAGAGAGATCAATGCATATACATGTGACCTTGGGGAGCTCTGTTATAGGCGTATGGTTCACTTACACCATGTAGCGTTGAAGATTTTAACTCTTGAGGGAGATTGATACAAGGTTACCACAAGATAGTGTAGATCAGCGTGACGTGTGCAAGGGTTGCACACTTGGCAAGTATGCCAAGACATCCTTTTCCAATAGAGACAGCAAGGCCAAGAGCATCATGGAGTTGGTACATTGGAATGTATCCAGATCATTTTCCTCTCCATCACTGATGGGATAGGAGATATTATGTCACCTTTATTGATGACCACTTGAGAAAGGCATGGATCTTCTTCATGAAGAAGAAAGATTGGGTCTTCTCGAAGTTCATGGAGTTCAAATCCTTAATGGAGAACCAGACTGGTAAAAGGATCAAGGCGCTAAGGTCAAACAATCGTGGGGAGTACATCTCCAACGCCTTCTGAGAGTTACTTGCCAAGGAGGGCATCAGGAGAGAGGTCACCGCACCTCATAACCTTCCGCAGAATGGAGTCGCTGAGCACAAGAACCATAACATTGTTGGAGTACCAGAGCTATGTTGCATGACCATGTGCTACCTATGTTTCTTTCGACAAAGGCATGCATCGCTATAGTATTTTTCCAGAATAGGTGTCAACACAAGGTGCTAGGCAAAGTCACACCAGAGGAGGCTTTCATAGGCAAGAAGCCTAATGTGTCTCACTTATGGATCTTTGGCAGTCTTGTTTACTACCATGTGTCTTCAGATAGTCGAAAGATGCTAGAGCCCATAGCATAGAAGAGCATTTTCATTTGTTACAATGAGACATCTAAGGCGTACAAGGCGTACGTCCCAATACTCAAGAAGATAGTGATCAGACGTGATGTAAAGTCTGAGGAAGAAAGGGCTCTCAAGAGGCTCCCTAGTTTCTCAAGCTTCATCACAACCAAGTGATTGGAAGGCCAACCAGCACGCAGTTGAGGAAAAAGCGCAAGAGCAAGAGGAGAGAGTGCAAGTGTGCAGGCACCAAGGGCATGATATGCCCGAATACACAACTACCTTCTCAAATTGGGCTTCACCAAGAGTGAACTTGACCCTAACTTGTACTATATTGTGGTTGAGGGCCAACCTCTCATTATTTTGCATATATTGATGATTTGATATACACCAGGGATGAGGAGTTCATCTGTGACTAAAAGAGAGACCTTGCAGAAGAGTTTGAGATGAAGGATATAAGGCTTATGCATTCTTTCCTTGTATTAGAGGTTTGGCAGGTTGATGGGGAGATATTCTTGGTACAGGGCAGGTATGTGCAAGAGATTCCACATGCAAGATTGCAGGCCCATGACCACACCTCTAGTCACAAATTAGAGGAAGGTGGACGCTACCGAATGTGAGCGAGTGGATCCCACTCTCTATAGGCAACTCATAGGGTCATTAATGTATCTTCTGAACACATGACCAAACATTTGCTTTGCAGTTAACTAGTTGAGCCAACCAGAGTGCATTGGATTAGCAGACATTTGCTTTGCAATTGAGAGAGTGCATGGTTGAGCCAACCAAAGTGTATTGGGTTGTTACTAAGCACACATTGAGATATCTCAAGGGCACATCATAATATGGGTTATTGTACAGACAGGTTGATGGAGTGAGCCTTCGGAGATTCACAGATGTAGATTGGGCAGGAGGTTCAGCACATAGAAAGAGCACTTTTGCTTGTTCTTTTAGTGTTGGGTCAACAGTTGTTTCCAGGTTCAGCAAGAAGCAAAGCTCAATGGCACTAAGCTCAGTTGAGGCAGAGTATATGGTTGCCAACTTGGCAGCTTGCAAGGATATTTAGATGAGGAGGCTACACGTCAAGTTGTTCAATCAGAGGTTGGAGCCCACGGTCATAAACTTTGATAATCTGAGTTGCATCAAGCTCTCTGAAAATCTAGTATTTTTTGACCGTTCCAAGCACATCAAGATTAGGTACCACCACATCAAAGATTGTGTTTAGAGGGGTAAAGTCAAACTTTAGTACATACCTGCAGAGGAGCAAACAATAGACATCTTGACCAAGGCATTGGCAAGAGGCATATTTGTCTACTTAAGAGATAAACTGGGTGTAGTACAGAACACCTTCCTCTCTAAGAGGGAGTGTTCACTGAAGTTAGAGATGGAGGGGTTCTGCTAAATTTAGAAGTGCGCTAAATTTGGCAGAGGTACCCACAAGTGAAGCTAAGGCACAGTGATAATTTCTCTTAATTCTGACTTAGGAAAATTCTAATTTACCTATAGTCCAAAAGTAAATCGATCTCAGTTATTCGTGGAGTTGATGGGCCAATTCAACTTAAGTTGATGGGCCAGTTCGATTTTATAAAACGAGAAGGGCGCAGACTTGGCTAAACAGATCACGCACTTGAAATTTGTGTGTTTTGATCAGCAAAGGAGATTTTTCTAGATCAGTGCATTAAGGTAGAGAAGTGAAGGTCGAATTGCCTCAGATTTTCTTCATCCAGTCTGTTTCTTTTTTAAGGTTGAGTTAGGTTGCGTAGACGCGTCAATTCAACCTATAACAACTACAAACTAGCCTATAACAACTACACATGCAAGGAGGTTGATTGGGTTAGAGGAGCGCAGATCACTATGTTGTGGATCGCGAACTAAAAGGGGAATTTTTCCCAATATATGTAATCAATTTCTGAGACTTTTGCTAAGAATACTAATAAAACACACAAGTTGGAACTTTGTAGGTTTTCCCCAATTGGGGTTTCTTGGGTAAATTTTGGTGTATTGTTTATTGTGTGGTTATGTCTTCGTGATTTTATTTTCCATTGCTATTATTCGTTAGAATGCTCAACATATTTAGGGGCGGCAAGAGCGAGAGGGGTACTATTTTTCCTTGGCAAACAAGTCAAAATATAATATTCATGGGGTTTAGGATGTGGAAAGTATTTATGGGGTTTAGGATGTGGAAAGGGTTGGATCTAGCACTATCCCTGGGGATAAAGAAAATCAAAGTGGTTGGAGATTCCCTATTATAATCATAAGGATGTTTACTTCTATTAATGCAAAAAATAAGGAACAAAAATTTCCTTGTTTTCGGAATTGAATATCCACTGGAAAAATTAGAAAAATATCAATTGTTTCATATCCTCCTTCACCTCAATTATGCCATCGATGGAATGGAAAACCGTGGGGTATATTTGGGTGATTGCGTGTGCGAGACAAATGAGAAGACAATTGGCCTCATTCCAATTCCATAGGAAAATGGACTGAGAAGTTAATGCCTCCCTCAATCAGCCAAAAGGTTGGAAGATGTGTGAAGTCGTGGCAGGTTGGCAGGACAAATGGTGCAAGGCATGTATGTTATTAATGCATGGAGCCTCCGAGGGTCCCAAGAACATTCTCTCTGCCGGCCCACATAAGGCACCATTCAATCTCACAAAGAGCGCAGTGTTTCCGTCATTTCAGCAAGGAATAGGGCCTATAGATTGCTAAGACGATTTCATGGTGAAACAATGGTCAACATCTCGATCAACTTTGAATTGGTTACAGGGGTGGTTCGAAAGATCCATCAGACAGCAGGACTATTTAATGGGCCTCCAGATCGAGGATTTACTGGCGATCATGACACCAGTAGAGATGATGGAGGAGAAGGAAAATACAATTTATAAATGGATGCAGCTCCCTTCGAATTCAATTGTTGTGGTAAGTGGAAAGCGTTGGTGTGAACATAGTATAGATTGGGAAGATACAGTGATGGAGTCTCGAAAAACGCAAGTTGAGAAAACCTCGATGGAGGACTTAGCCCAGTGGAAAAGGGTCATTGAGTTTTTGTTCAAGCTACTTGGACAGCGCTGGTGTAAACACAGTATAGGTTGGGAAGATACAGTGGTGGAGTCTCGGAAAACGCAAGTTGAGAAACCCCCGATGGAGGACTTAGCCCAGTGGAAAAGGGTCAATGAGTTTTTGTTCAAGCTGCTTATGGGCAAGATGGACCTCCTCACTCATCGTGTAGAGCCCTTGGAGAAAGACCACGCAGCAAACGCAGAGCCCATAAATGCCAAGTTTGAAAGCATGGAAGCCACACTGGAAAGAAGGATTGTGAAGATGGAGACAAATCTTCTAACTCCAATTCGGAGTTGATAAACGACAGCGTCTTTAGCGAGGTGCAAGAAATCATTACAGGTTTGCTTGAAGAGGTCGTCGCCTGGTTGCAGTGTCGGGGAGGTGTTAAAATTGGCAACTAGGGCCAAACTCCATGTGGGTCATCCTATTAATGGCAATTGATATTTGACTTGGATCCTTCTCATCGAGAGGTGTAGGATTGATCTAAAGATCATCCGATTCCGATAAGTATTCATGGAGATATGAATTTATTTGTGTTATGGGACAATTCGTCAAGGTCAGCCAGCAACCAAATAAACCCCACTTGTGCTCAACGTTTTAGTATAGATAGAGGTGCCTTGAAAGTCATTTGGACACACATCCTCTTGGTGATCTCTTCCTCTCCACTTGTCTTTGGGTTTTGGTGGCCGGAGAGATCTAAAGAAGATATGCTGCCCTAGAGGATGCCCTAGATCCTAATGCTATCATGGAGGAGATTTTAACGCAGTGAAGAAAGGGAGGAGATTTAACGCAGTGAAGAAAGGGTTCTATGCAGCAAGTCAAGGTGCCCTAGATGCAGTTGAAGAGAGGAACATCTAGCTGCAGTTGAAGGGGATCTAGCCATGCCCTAGCCGCAGCAAAAGAGGTTCTAATGCACCCCTATATTCACAGTTAAAAGAGGCTCCTATACAGAGTAAGCCGCAGTCAAGGGGAAGCTACATATGCTGTATAAAGGAGGCTCAACCAAGATCTAGAAGAAGGCCCTAATCTGCAGTTAGGAAAGGTCCTAATACGCTGTCCAAGAGATATTAATACGCAGTCATATGAGAGCCCTAATTTACTGTCAAGAGAGCCCTAAATCCGTAGTAATAAAGAAGCCTAAAGCCGCAATCTATGGAGGCCTAATACGCAGCAAAGGAAGAAGGCTTGGCAGCAGATTTGAGGACTGCAGCCATTGACTGAACCTAGGCCGCAGCAAAAGTGTCCTAAACGCATCAAGAATAATTCTGTTAACAGCATGAAAGAAGGTTGTTCCTAGGCATGGGTTTAGGCATCATTTTGTCTGTGTTTTCTTCTTGTAGGAGGGCCGAGTTAGAGCAGCTCTAGATCAGGTCTGTTGGAGGAACAAATATAATGTTTTTGCTGCCTGGAAGCTACAGGAAGACTGTGTGTTAGGCCGCAGGCCATAACACCACAGTCAAGGTTTGTTTATGGATGTTTGAGGGCTTATTTATATGCCCAGATCAGCAGGATATCCCAGGAGCTGTACTAGGCTGTTTTGATGACTGTTAGAGGACTGCTTGGTGCCCTAACCAGTCATCATGATGACAGCTGCAAACTATTATTGACTGAGTCCAATTTCATGAAGCAGGGAGAGCTAGTGCAGCAGCATGATGTGTAAAGCATGCATTTGGATGCAGCATAGTGCAAGCTCAGCATGGTGCAGCATGAGGAGTGCAGATCAGTGATGAGTGCAGCATTGGGTGCAGATCCGTGATGAAAGCAGCTCAGTGATTGGAGCAGCACAGTGACAGCAGGAGCAGCATGAAGTGCATAGCATGGTCATTCGGTCCAGCACTGTGATGATGAGTGCAGCATCGTGCAGCACGGTGATGTGGATGAGATGCAGCACAATGATAGGTGAAGGAGTCACCCTGAAGAATCAGTTGAAGCAGCGTGTCTTCAACTGATCTCATGTAGAGATGAATCTAGAAAGTCGAAGTGTTGACTTCTGTTGTAAATGTACTATCTCTCTCTCTGCTGAACTATTGAAGAACGTATAAGCAGAATTGATCAAGGGTTTCCCCACATTGGGGTTTGTCCCTGGGTAGCGCCACATCTTGTGTCCTCTTGTCTTGGCTTGTCTTCTGCGATTTATGTTTATGTTCTATCTGCAGTTTACTTTAATGCTGATGTGATTACTAAACTGGAAAAGATATTGAGTTAACTGTGAAAATGGAAATAAATTTCTCTAAGCATAGAAAATACCTAAACTTAACAGGAGGAGAATGAATGCAAGTGCAGGGCCGAGCGGGCAAGAAAAGGAGGAATGTGAGGAAGCCAGGAAGTCCAGTCTAGTTTAATGTTTGTCATATGTTATGTCGTTTAGTATTTATATTAGGTCTTTTCTTTAGAAATTATCGGAATTATCAGGGTTTTGTAATAGTGACAAATGAATGTAGAAAGACGAAACTAGAAATATGGATGTAATGGGACCTGGAAATAGATGCACAAAATACTGCCAGTTTTGTTTAAGTTTTGTAAAAGTGGTTCTGGCCACGTAATTCCAGATTTTGAATATAAAAAAGTATCCATTCTGTTAAAAAAAAATTACTCAGCATATTTAGTATAAGTGTTTAGATTTCAATCCAAAAACTGCTGATCTCAGCATATTTAGTATAAGTGTTTAGAGTTCAATCCAAAAACTGCTGATCTGGGAAGGGGAAAGCCTTTCCGAGATATGGGAAAGGTGGTGGCAACAGTATCCAGGAGGAAATCTACGGAACCTTCCTCCCATCATTTGCTGGGGAGTCTGGATTGCAAGGAACAGGTCCATCTTTTCGGAAAAGGAAACTGCTGCTGAAGTAATTGTGCTTCAATGTACTGTGATCCTTTCAAATATACCAGAATCAGAGGAGGAAAGGAACCCCAAAGTGATTAGAGAAGAACAAAAAGAAGCATGAATCCTGTGGGCCTATTTTGATGGGGCTTCACAAAACAATCTAGCAGGAGCAGGGATGATCATTCATCTTAATGAAAACCAGCTTCTAAAAGCTTCAGTAGGCCTAGGCACTGGATCCAACAATTTTGCTGAAATGTCCGCCTTAAAGTTACTTCTATGCTGGCTTATCCACAGGAACATCTTCACAGTTCAGATATTTGGGGATTCTTTAAATGTTGTAAAATGGGTTAACGGTCAAAGTAGATGTAAAAATTATATGCTGAGACCTTTATTAGAAGAAATCCAAAATCTAAAGAATTCATTTAATGTGTTTTCACTCTGCCATATATACAGGGAACGGAACGAATCAGCAGACAAGCTTTCTAAGGAAGGTGTACCGCAAAATATGGGCAGCTGGAGAATAGCAGAAGAAGATCATGGACAGATCCATGTGTCGGATCAGCCTCCCTATGCATAATCTTGGTTTCTTGCCTGTTGTTTTTTTTAAATATTTCCAAAACTTTTGTAACCAGTTGTGAGTACAGTGCCTTTTGGCAAAACTGTTGATATGTCTCTTTTTTTTACTTTCATGGTTTCTATTTCCTGTTATGGGTTGTTTTCCTCAATGAGGAGACCCAGGGATAGAAGCAAGTTTTTGATACTTGTCTGATAATGCTTGACATGGGATGACTCTAGTGTAATTCTGGTAATGTGAGCTGAATCTTTCAGCACAGGCATCCAGAGCTTTCTCTCTCAGCGTTTATTCAGAAAAGGGAGCCTTTTCTGAGTAGCTTTATGATTGGATCATACAGCAATCGGAATGCATATGCATATACTCTGTAACTTTTTATTGATCTATAAAAAGTTCGATTTTTTTCCTTGGAAAAAAAAAGCGTTTAGAGTTCAGTTTTCAGTTTCTTCATCGCAGAATTTTTATTGAATTAGCAGCTGGGTATTAGAAAGCTAACAACCACAACTTTTTGCAGGTCCACATGCCAATCATTGGCACAAATCTGCTTAAGTCACTGAAGGATGGAGATAACACCCACTACCTTTTGACAGCTGTCTACTGATACTCCAGACAGCTTACTTCTCCATATATGAAATCTAAAAAAAATCAGAAACTGCACTGTGCTACCAGGTTAGACTTTCTGCACTCTAAAAATATATTCCTACAACAGCAGAAAACTTAAAGCTAATCAAAACTGCATTTTGTGATTAATGCTAGAAACTATGAAACATATACTGTATAAAACATATAATGAAAACACAGTAAATTGACTGTCAAAACTTATTACTACTTTCCATTACTTCTGAAAATGAAAATCTGCAACAAGCGAACATCGAACTGCTAAGAACTAAACTGGAAACTAAATGAATAAACCTATACCCCTGCCTTCTTTTTTATAGACTCAGAAAAAGAGTACGTGCAATGAATCTGGACACATTCACAACAGCACCTCGACTATAAATAATCTGAAGCATGCAAGGATACACACAAGCTACTAGACTGCATGTACCTAACAGAACTTAGTCTTGAACTAAAAATTAGAAATTTGCTTGATAAAACTGAAACCAACACACAAAGATGCATGTGCCCTCCTTTACCTAATTAAGAAACAACATGCAAACTGTCTAATGCATGCAAACTGTTGAAGCTACAATATCCCTTCCTATCTATTGCTGGTGCATGCACGCATGCATGTCTCTTCAATGTTAAAAGCCTATAAAAGTATTGGTGCCCCCTCTTGTATACTCTACTGCCACGCCCTCATCCACAGTCCATCGTGCTGCACAGAAATCAATGCTGTACAGATCTGTTAAGATTGCCACAGCCACACATGTATGTAAGGGCCTGCAGTACTACTTGCCATACCTTATACTGTCGCATGGACCTGTTCCAGCACATCCTTTGCTGAACTGTTCTGTCTGTACCTGTACCTTCTGCCACATGCACACCCAGGACTTGGACACACTTTCCAAGGTACCAAAAACTGACAGGGGTAGGGTGGTTACATCCTCATAAGGGGGTTCTCATACACAAAAAATGTGTGCTGGCAAGCAATGAGGTGGGATACCCTACCTCACATATTTGGGATCCACCATCCCAGCAGTTCATACGAAATCTGTTATAGAATTATATAGATTCATAAAATAGACCATAATAACATGTCTAAAGGCTTTGTGAAATTTCTTCTCAACACAATGTAACAACTGTGCCCTCTTGGTTGTTGTTAACAAAAGATAGACTCCAACTCAACCAAATGGATGTTTAGTAAAAGATGAAGTAAAGTGCCCTCTTTACCTTCTCAAACAATAAAATCAGATTGTCCCGTATTGTCAGAAAAGACGTCTCAACAACTTGAACTAAACATTAGAAACTTGCTTGACAAAACTGAAACCAGCATATGAAAATGCACGTGCCCTCATTTACTTAACTAAGAAACAACATGCAAACAGTTGAAGCTAACAATATCCATTCCTATCTATTGCTGGTGCTTGCATGCATGTCTCCTCAATGTTAAAAGCCTATAAAAGTATTGGTGAGCCCTTTTGTTACTCTACTGCCACGCCCTCATCCACAGACCATCATGCAGCACAGAAATCAATGCTGTACAGATCTGTTAAGATTCCCACACATGTATGTAAGGACCTGCAGTACTAATACTTATACCGTAGTATGGACCTGTTCCAGCACCTCCTCTGCCAAACAGTTCTGTCTGTAACTGTACCTTCTGCCACATGCACACCCAGGACTTGGAGTCTTGGACACACTTTCCTAGGTACAAAGACTAACAGGCGTAGGGTGGTTACATCCTCATAAGGGGGTTTTCATACACAAAAAATGTGTGCTGGAAAGCAATGAGGCAGGATACCCTACCTCACATGTTTGGGGTCCACCATCCCAACCGTTCATAATAAAATTATATGGATTCATAAAATAGACCATACTAACATGTCTAAAGGTTTTGTGAAATTTCTTCTCAAACACAACGTAACATACTGTGCCCTCTGGGTTGTTGTTAACAAAAGATAGACTCCAACTCAACCAAACGGATGTTTAATAAAAGATGAACTAAAGTGTCCTCTTTACCTTCTCAAACAATAAAATCAGATTGTCCCGTGCTGTCAGAAAAGGCATCTCGACAGCCAAACTTCGAAAGTAGCGATATACAGCTAGCAACTCATCCCCCACATAAGTTGCCAAAACAGCAAGCTGCAAATAACAACTAAAAAACTATTAGAAAGTTTTAAAAAATATACGTCTGGAAAGAATATCATGAGACAAACTTGCAAGCAACTATGAAATAACACCCAGATAATAAAAGTGGCAGAAAGAAAGCTAATGGCTTTAGAGATTAAAAATGTAGTCTCAGTTGAGAACTAAACTGTAATCATTAGAAGAACTGAAATGACTATGCATTTAAAATGGCAATTTGAAATTTTCAGCAAGAGCTAGAACTTAGTTTTTATTCTACAAATACACCAAGATAGAGACCCGCCTGGTTATGAGGGTTCCCACTTGCTGGCCAGAAAGAAATCGCTTTCAGGTAATAATTAGCAGCAACTGACCAATCATGGTTTTGCCCATCTGCATCTCCATGTAGTTCTTTGTATCGAGCAAGATCGCCCAAATAAATCAAGCAGCGATGGCATGATAACTGACATCTTTTCAAATCTGCAGCACTTTTTTGATTGTTTTTACAGTTGATCTCTTCAGTGGAGAAGAAGTCCTGGGGAAGCCCATGCTTTGCCCTGAGCTTCAAAATCAACTCATGGTAAAATCCTTTTGCTTCAGACAAGAAACTCTTAAAACTTGCCAAAACCTTGTGAACAGGCTCACTTCTTGTGATATTTTTAGCTCCAGGAATGGGAATAGTTGGCCCTGAAGAGGTAGCTGTGGTTGCAGCCATACTTTTGCGAATTCTCGTTCGAAACTCTTCAATTTGCTTGTAATGGAGTCTCCAAAGAGCTTGTTCAACATCATGACCTTCTGCAAAATCATGGTCCTCTAAAATGATAGCTTCATAACTATCACGTATCTTGCAGCGGAGGTCCCGAACATTAACACCCAAGGGACCTTTGGAATCAATTAGAGAACGCAGTTGTTTTTCTAACTCTATAGCCTACAAGAACAAATAAATTGAACTCATTCCCCATCCTGGGATTGGTAAAATCAGTTCCACAGATTGTTATCATCAATAGATTATCAGTTATTGTTTGCACAAAATACATATTTGTGAAACTGCAACTGATGTCTTCCCATAACCAGCTTTGAGAATTAAACATAAATGAAATAGCAAGGATTTTTGGCACTCAGCCGAGTGAATAAAGTTATAAACAACACCGCAGCCAGAGAATAAAACTACACAAACAGGAATGAAAAGACATGCCAACAAAACATAAGAACAAAAACACTGACTTCAAATTTGACCTGGTTAAAACGCTGTTGCACAATGGCTTGAGAGCCAGGCACTGCCTCAGTTTCATTCGACATGGTCACCATCCATCCACCTTGAAAAAGGTTTTAAAAATATATCGCTGCCAAAACACATAAACACATAGCCTGTGATCCCACCGATAAATATCCATCAATCTACAGAATTAATGTAATCGATGGCATTGCTAGATACAAACTCTTATGATACTTATTTTAGGACTCGGACTTTAAAATCATTTAACTCTTAAACCTCAGTGCTAGAATTATTGCGATGAACAAATTCCCATCAAATGGACAAATTGGGATTCTTTCAAAGTCAGACATGAACGGCAGAATCAATGTGCCCTAAAACCCATATCACAAATTACAACGCACAACCTGCATAGTTATTTATTCGTTATACATGATTAACATGCAGACGGACTTTTTCCATGCCTAAAAACAGAACAGACAGCGATGTTCCCATCCAAATGCAGAGAACGAGCATGCAGGTGATGCTGTACAGCTCTTTCCATATCCACAATAACTGCTAAAGACATTAGACACCACCACTGGAAGCATCCCTTGCAAAGTAGAAATACATCCAGATCCCCGCCCCTCAATTAGGTAGGTAGCAAGTGGAGGATAGGTATTAAGGACACTTTCCGAAAGAAAATTAGGTTAGTAACTTATAGTGATGACAAGCTCGGGGAGACATTTATATCACTTAAAAGAGTACTTGTGTTACAAACTCTCAGACAAAAATGTATCCAACTTAGTCATGTCAGTGTCCCTAGAAAAGAAAAAAAATCTCTGTTACATGGGAACCGCTCCTGACTGGTGGGAAACCTGTTCCAAGGGTTCCCTTGCTCCGGGGAGCTTGGAACTGTATGGGAATGTTACCTTTTCAGCCGGAGCTTCAATGGGAGCTTGGAAAAGTTCTGGGAACTTTGAAGACTGTTTTTTTTTTAGCTCCGACGTTCCCTAGGGTTGGGGAATACAAAGCCTGTAGAGAAATATGTTGAACTGCCTACAAAACATCAGCCTATGTTGAAACCTTCGCAGGAAGAAAGGCCAAAGACATATTTAACACCGATATCCTTAATCGAGAAACTGGAGCAATCTCTTGATGGGTTAAGGAAGCGTGTGGCACCTCGACATAAGGTCGATATCTGGGATGTCAAGCTGATGAGTATTTTTTTTGTTATTTATGTATATATATCGCAGAAGATTGTGTGTGCATATTGGATGTGGCAGTCAACGGTTAAACATTAGAGTTGTTTTTTCTCGTAAGAATAACTAGAGAAACATATCAGGGAACTGATAATGAGTGTGTGCATATTGTATGTGGCAGTCAATGCTTAAACATTAGAGTTGTTTTTTCTCATAAGAATAACTAGAAAAACATGTCAGAGAACTGATAATGAACTTGACATTTTATATATATAGAAGGAAGAGACACACCTAGAGAATATATTTATATATAAGAGGGACTATATATTTATTATTTATATATTTAAATTGATTTTAATATACGAGTATTTTGAATCATATTAATTTTTGATTATTATATATATTATATAATTAAAAAATATATATTTTAATTTTTTTATTATATAATATTACCGCTCCCAATTAGTCGTTTCCTGTAAAAACCCGCACCCAAGTTCCCAACGTTCCCACGTTCCAAAAACTCATGCAACATAGAAAAAAATTCATGTATTTGATCCTTGTAAAGTACAATTGAGTAAGACATCGCCAGCGGCAACACTTTAAGATGCCTGATCTTGAGTTTTCAAACATATACTTTTCCAAGCTTAAAGAAAAAGACTTCAAACTGATCACTCTTGTTCAGATAACGTTTTCCCAATAAGGAACATATTCTCCAAGCTGATCATGTAAAAGATAGCTTTTGTGATGGTGCGCTGAATACCTTATCTGTCTTGCCATTAGTGAAATTTTAACTTGGCATAGATGTTGTGGGAATCTTCAAAGATTCAATGTAATTGGAAACATAGTGCTATCAATTTTCTTGACTGCGACAGAATCGAAGAAAAATATATTCAACAGTCACTTTAGACTGAATAATAAAAACTCAAGAGTCATCAATTCTAATCATTTTATTATTACAGGTTATAATTCTAAAAAGTCCTACTAATAGAACTTAGCACTAAAAGTTCCAGCCAAATGCACAAGTTTATTATTAAAGAAAAACGCAGCAATAATATCATTAAAGCATTGCACTGATCCTCTTCTTCTTGGTATCGGAGCTTACATCCATCCTTCACAAAATCAGAATTACTAAAAATAACATTATAGAATCAGCTGTAGAAAGCTAAAAATTACATGACCAGCAGCAACAAAAACGAACTTTCAGACCATTACTTTTATGTACAATATAAAACCGAGACCAGGCATTTACTAAATATGTACAAGGATGAGAATCGATGACGAAGCTCTGCAACTACATGGAAACCGGTAGAATTGAAAAACGGGAAAAACCGAAAATTGAACAGAACCCAGCTCACAAGGATCAGAAAATTGAATGCAACCCAACAAAGAAAGAGTCAAAATAAATAGCTTCCTTAAAATATGTACAGGAATGGAAATCAGGGACATAGGTCTGCAAATACAAGAAGAATCGTCTCGGAAGCATTCAGAAAGCGGGCAAAATCCAAAATTATATGCATCCAACAAGAAAGGATAGAAATAATGACTTCTTGAAACATGAAAGACTGGGAATATACATGCCAAGTTAACAACAATCAATATCATGGGACCAACATATTCCCGAGAAACAAATTGCAGGTTAAAAAACGAAACTTTTCGGGAAAATTTTGAAACCCTCATTGGATCCATGAAAGCAAGAAAAACCCAGAGTCGCAGAATGAGGAGGAGGATTTATTCTAGGTGTAAAAGGGCTCAGGTTGCCCAAAGGTGGTCACCAGTTCAAATCGCAAGCGATCATTCTATTACGACGAAATCAATATGGGTTATGATTTCTATTTCTGTGGAGCTATTTCCAGTGCAATTAAAGGCCATCTATCTAAATGTCAGGGAGTTCCAGTACAAGGACTGAATATCCCTGCTCGAATAGCAGGAGGTAGACAACAGAGCACTATAATCTTTGAATATGCAATATCTGCAACACGATTTAGCACAGATAACTTACCTGTTATATTCCGAAATCAAACCCTTGAAACCCTGGTTTTACATGTTCAAGCACTTCGAGCTCTGGTTTCTTATGTCAAATATCCATTCGGGTGTCTACTTGAAGTAGAAATACTGCCAGACATTCCACCTTGCTCACAGGTGGAAAGACAAATTTCTAGTATAACAAATAAAATTGGTGACTTGGGTATTGCATAGGATTTTGCCATTGAATGTGTTCTCCCTGACCTAGCCGGACTTCAAATTTATTGAAATACGTAGAAGGGGACGATTAGAAAGCAAATTAGAATAATATATATTTTTAAGGAAAATTGGTTTAGATGGTATTATAAAAAAAATTGGGCTTAGATGGTGTGTTATTTGTGTTTTATTATGCTAGTGAAAGTGACAAAGCAAATTAGGATAATATATATATTTTTAAGGAAAATTGGTTTAGATGGTATTATAAAAAAAATTGGGTTTAGATGGTGTGTTATTTGTGTTTTATTATGTTGGTGAAAGTGACATTTTGGATGGATGGAGTTCGATTAATTTGATTGTATTAAACAAAGTTTTGATCTTTTATATAGTTAATATTGGGTGTTTTGGCTAAATTTTCTAGTGACATTATAGTGTCACTGCATGTTTAGCACATTTTCTATGAGTTATTATCACTTGTTCGTCCTTAATTCTAATGAGGCGACTCGTGCATTGATTGTTCATTCATATATTCGAATGAGCAGGAGCTTATGTGTATTCCACTTTTTAAACCTTTAATACAACCACCAAAAGTTGATATACCTTTTACTAAAGTTGGCAAAAAAAAAAAAAAAACTAAAATAAAGGGTGAAAAAGGTTGCCATGAACTCATCTTTCAGTGAAAAACAAAATATTCTACAAGTAAACAATATATAAAGGCTCCAAAATGAGCTGCTAAACTTTAACTCGTTGACTAAATATAGAGAAGATTGGTTTGTTCTAAACATTTTATATCTCTAAATTTGTCCGGGAGAGTTTTCACCATACTATTGTTAACATTTTTTATATTTGTGTTGTGGAGAATCTGACGTGGACAAATTTTAAATCAAATGATTATATTCCGGGTTACACGAATTCGAAGTTGCTACGTCACCATACATTAGGAGGAGAGAGAGGCATGCAAAGGAAACGAAGAAAATTGTGTTTTTTGGGAGCCCGATAATAGCATGGAGCTCTATGGATTTACATCACAGCAGTAGTTGTAGTAACAAAGGTTTATGTCAGTGCATAGTGACATCTAAGAAAATTTTCGCTTTTTTATAAAGTTCAACTTTTGTTTTCTTTAGAAATCTTAAGGCGACATCAACACGCCCATTGTTAGGGTCCAACCCTAACCCCTTTATTTATGTAATAAATCCAATGGGTTGAGTCATAGTCATAGTTAGTTAGAGAGTAAATAAAGCCCGCATTAATAATTGTAAGTGGTTGACCCGCATTAGAGAAAAGGGACCACAATTAGTTGTAAACTAGCCATAGTTAATAAATAAAGTGGTTAACTCATGTTATGCAAGGGACCACTAATAGTTATTGTTTTGGATGTCATTTAGCTATAAATAGTCTTAGTTAGTAAATGAAAGATCATCGAGTCTTATTGTAATTGAGCTCTGCTCTGTTGGAGGTTGCTCCTTCAAAGAGGCAAGTGAACATTGAATCTATTTCTAAATAATAAAATACTTGTTGTTTTTCTCATTTTATTCTGTGTTCTGGGCTATATTTCTTCGCATTTCTGGTATTCTGGAATTTCTCGCACGTCAAGAGCATAACAAGTGGTATAGAGCAATTTCCAGGACCAGTTGTACCTCCAATTTTCGCAACAAAAAAAAAAAAAAAAAAAAATATATATATATATATATATATATTAGGCTAGAGACATGTTCTGGCATCTTTAAACCACAGGATTTGTCGTTGAGTGCATAAACCTATAGATTTGGGGAGGCATGCACGCAGGAACTACAAGAGGTGGTCACCCTTGTTGGACTCCCTTGTAACCCCTATGGGTACCCCTTCGAGTAGTAGCACATTAGATAGAACCACGCACAGACTACACTTCCACGTACCCTTGGGTATATCGGAAGCTCCCTAGACTCACCTGAAACCTAGTCTTAGATAAGTCGTCGATTGTCTTGCTGCTACAGTACACTAAGAACAGCGCTCGGGAGATTACGTGTGCGTACGATAGGGTAGTTGGGTAATACAACTAAGGGTACAGTCGATCCTCCTTAATTAGCGCCCTAAAAGATTAGGTCAAGTACTATTGTTGGACCCTTGTGTATATTGCGATTTGTAGCACCTGACACTCCTTTGTGACCATAGTTCCCTCTATTATTTGAAGATTGCCCATTAATTTATCTTCTAGATCAGATCCAGCAGTTGGGGTTATGTTGTCGCAATGCAAATCAGATCCAGTAGTTGGGGTTTTGTCGCCGCCGTACAAATCAAATCCAACAGTTGGGGTTTTGTCACCGCCATGTAACTCACATTCAGTAATTGGGGTCTCGCAGTGTCAAACGGACTCTTTATGCAGTGAGGCTTGCTACTACTACAGTCTGGGCCCTATTTTCGCAAGACATTGGGTAGGATCAAGTTTTCTGGAATTCAACCACTGCAGTATTGATCAGCAGGGAGTAAAACTCCTTTCACAAAAAATAAAAAATAAAAAATAAAATAAAATAAATAAATAAAAATTGAGACCATCCTGAGACACTTGCAAGAGACTTAGCCCATAAGCTTCAGGATGATGAGCTAATCGCAGTGGTATCATTCACTTGTCAACTTCAATTTTTCGTCGGTCCCAATTCCCAAAGTGACTTCAAGTGACCCCTACCAATGGATTCTTAAGCTCGCCCTCTTTCCAAGAAGACTACTCTTAAATAATTGACCAGGGTTTGTGTATGGTAGGTACCAGATCTCAAGTCATGGCCTCTGAGAAAATCAAGAGCCTTGAAAAAAGGTTGGATGAGTTCCAGGGAAATATGGACCGAATTACCTCATAGCTTTCACTGCTCACCAATATGATGTAGAGGTCTCATCGGGAGGAGCATAGTCTTAATGAACACCTCAAAGGAGAATCTAGCCATCACATTCATTTCCATGGAAATCACCAACATTCCCACGCTCGACCACCCAAGATAGACATGTACAAATTTGATGGCTCTAATCCTATAGTATGGGTAGCACAAATGGAACAATATTTCTCCCTTAATGATATCTGCAAAGATCAAACTAAACTACATGTGGGAGACCTTTACTTTGACCAAGAGAGATGGCAATGGTGGCAGTGGCATCATAAATGTTATCCCAGGAACATAACTTGACGCATGTTCTCAAAAGCCCTGTGTGGCCGCTTTGATAAGGAATCTAATTTTTTGGGCCGTCTCACTAAGCTCCGACAAACAGGCACAGTAAAAGACTACATTGCAGCCTTTGAGACATTGGCCATCAGAACTGACGGTCAAGGAGATGACTTCTACTTGGAGTGTGTAGAAATTTGAATAATATAACACTTATTCACAGAGATTATCCTAATTATACACTATTTGCAGAATGCATGCATAATACATAACCTCCTCTACCATTGA